>CM025257.1:18890689-18903808 GCA_013677275.1 Gossypium schwendimanii
GCAACAATGGTCTTAATCGCCTCATGCAAGCATCAATATCAATGTTTAAAAACTAAATAAATCTATAATAGTGAACTTTCAAAATATATTGAAAAATAAAACCATTAAAATGTGCACCAATAATATTGAATTCATGTATAGAATATATAAATAATATATAAAAATAAAAATTTAGATGAAAACTTAAATGATAATAATTGAATAAATTTAAACCATGTTAATTATATAGTTAAAATAATATTAAGCATGTTGTTAAAATGGTATATGATTTAAAAGAATGTAAATATATTAAGAAAATAATGAAATTATGAATATTTAAATGAAATTTAAAGAAAATCACGCATATTAAACTAATAAGCACTAAATTAAAACAAAACGAAAATTAAAGGGGAGAAATTCAAATTAAATATGGCTAGAGGATTGCCTAACAACACTTGCGTAATAGGAGGGACTAGAATGGAAATATTCCCATGCCCTTGAAACACAGTATTCGAACTAGACCGAATTGAAACAGATTTGAAATACACACGAAATTTTGAGAAATAAAATAATGACATTGAAAACGCGAATGAAATAAAGGCGGTGATAGCGTAAATAACCCATCAGACCCCAAAATGTGCGGATTTAGTCCAGTTCAGGTCGTGTCATTGGGTTACGGCTAATACGAAACTGTTTTAAGGCATTTGAGGAAGGCCTCAAATGGCGTCACTTTGCAATCTTATTGATTTAAACAAATGAAATAAAAAAAAAACACATCTGGCCTTATTTCAAAAAAGAAAACAGAAGAGGCCCCTCCCTCATTTTCCTCTGATAAGGTTTTGAACCCAGTCTCGCAGGCTGCTGCCAACGACCAGGCTGCCCTAGAGCCTTTAACCTTTGCCCAATCTCCGATGGCGACGGAGTGGGCAAAGTTAGGTAACTCTTCGTCCCTTAACCCCTTTTCGTTATATCTATATGTATGTGACTAAAAAAAAATAGAAGACCGAAATGATAAACTGCTAAGAAGAAAATATAAAAAGAAAAGCAAGAAAAAGAACCACCTTTGAGAAAAAATCAATCAATCTTTGATTTCTATTTTTTTATATATTTCAGTCTGTAAAAAAAACAAAGGCTATCTCTTTCTTATTTTATAGCCATGTATGCGAAAATAAAAGAAAATACAAAACAAAATTTCTCTGTGCTGTGTTGTTCTCGTTTCATTTGCAGGTACTGTGTACGAAGGTGCGTGGCGTGAAGGCATGGTACGTGGCGGTGGCACACGTGCGAGGGAAGGCCTTGGTGGCTGCGGCACTAGTGGCTTGATGTCGCTGCTAGGGTTTCTGTCAAGACTTGTTTAGGGTTACTAGGTTTGTAACCGAGTCTGATATTTTGGCTAGACATTTAGGGTTTTAGTGATTAGGCTTCAATCCGAATTTGGCCCATTGTAACTGGACTTTATTAACATTGGACTTCTAATAATTTTTATTTATTTGGTTTTTTTATTGTGGGCCAGGCAAATTGGGTATTACACCCATCATCCATCATGATTTCTACATCAATATGATTTTTCGAGAAACTTCGTAGCTAAACCAGATCATTTCAATTCCACACTAGACTTAGACCACCCCTTGTACCATCAGTGTCCACATCTATGCCATTATTGAAATTGCACTTCCTACGAACATTCTCCATTTGATTTCCTGTCAACTTAGTCTCCATTAAGAAGATAATTTGGGGTTTGTTTATCTTCAACATATGTCTAAGTCTTCGAATAGCCCACATACTTCCCAATCTACGGACGTTCCAACTTAACATTTTCATGGCTCCTAGTGGACATGCCTCCTAGCAGTCGCTGATCCTTGTTGAATTAAAGCAGTGTCTGGCTTCGAATTAGGCCTCATCGAATCTAATAAAGTAGAAACGCCTAAGTCCTTATTGTCAAACCTGAGCTTTTTCTTCTCTTCCCTATTAAAATAGAGTTGTTTAGATTCCTCCATCAAATCCATGTAGTTTTTTTGCTTCACCATCCCCATTTCATTCATACAAAGATTAACCGTCTTAATTCGACCAATTCTTAGCCAACTATTCTTTTTTCGTTTCTGGGGATTTGCATTCAGTGGACTAATCGACCCGTTCAAACTTCCACCTTTTTTCATATTATTCAACTCATCAATTAGATTTTGGCCATCTTAAACCATCAATTCTAAATCAACCATCTTAATTGGTGGGGAGAAAAAAGGTATAGAATTCCTAAAATTATGCTTCAATTCATTAGTTCCAGAAAATTCAAATTTCATCTTCGATCCCACTTCCTCATTTGTCTGTTGATGTGTTTCTGGAACTTTTTTGGAGGAACCACCGCTCCTATCCACTTCAGCATCACCTGTATAGTAGCACTATTTCATTATTATTTTTTGTAGGAAAATCAACCTTTAGACTTTCTTTTCTTATCAAGTTGGATTCAACTTTAAGCGTCATTGAACATGGGTGTTCATCCTCTACTTTTTCTCGGTCATCTACCGAGATCTCGGTGCATTCCTTAACCCCATAACCCATACAACCACATCCAAAGCAAAAAATTGGCAGATTCTCATATTTAAAAGAAAACCAAACTTTTTACTGATTACCAGTAGAGATAAAGATCCCTCTCCTCAATAGCCTTTGCGCATCTAATTGAACTCTTAAGCGGCAAAACTCCCCTTTGACTTCCGATTTGATTACTCCCCCAAAAGTGGAGCCAACTGCATGCGTAAGGTCTTTCTTGTAACATTCCAAAGGACATGGACCTATCTTAAGCCAAAACAGAGAAAGAATAAGTCGAATCTTACTTTTTTCAATAGGACTTGTCAACCGATCGAAAATAATCAGTTGCCTTCAAAATATCCATGGGCGTCCTTCCATATCATCTCCAAATCCTCTTTATCCTCAAACGAGATTAGGAATACACTTTGTCCTGCCACTTGAATCTCAAACTTTTTTCTAGTTTTCCATATGCTCTTGAGTTGTGCACGAAAACTATCAAGATTATAGGATTTCCAAGTCTAGACAAAGCATATTAGCAATGGATTATCACTCGGAACTACCAGCGAGCTTGTCATTGATAGTTGAACAAATTCTTCTTCAAGAAGGGAAATTTCATCCCTCCCCATTCTCAAAAAGTTACCACTCACCTCCAACCCAACCACAGTAGTCACTGTTTCTCCGGGAAACTAAGAGAAAGCACTCTCGACTTTATGGAAATAATGAAAAAGGAAAGTAATTTTAATATTTCTTGTTTGCGTCTTAAAGAATAACTTTCATCCCTCTATTTTTAGATTATATAAATTGTCAAATATCAATTTTGGTTCTTATACTACATTTACATTTAAGATTTATATTTTAATTTTTGACATAATTTAATATATCAACGTTTATAATATTATCAATTAGTCTAAATAATTTATTTTGATTAAAATGTAGACATGAATTTTAATGTTTATTAATGTCGTTAAAATTTTTTTGTTAGATTCAAGTCTATTGTAATACTATTGTCAAATCAACACTTTTGAGAATGGAGAAATTTTTATTTTATTTTAAAATGTCAACTCAACAAATTTAATAGAGAAATTTTAACGGTACTAATAATTGGGCTTGTATTTTTAAATTAAAAAATAAAAAATTTAAATTCTAAATATAAAAAGTTTTAAAAAATAATTAATCCAAATGGGGAGGGACGCTAACTAAATTTTATTTAGTATTTAAATTGTTGCGCCGCAGTATGAAACAAAAAGATTACATTAAAAAGTAATTAAATTTTGGGATTAGGAATTCCTAGTTTTCATAACGTTAGAACTTGGGATTAGGAGTTTGATTTTGATCATAGAATGGAGGTTGAAAAGCAGTAAGATCTTAAAAGTGTGAGTGTTGAAATTTAAGGCCCAATGTTAAATTTGGACTTGCTTCTGGAAAAAGAATATGTTTGATTTTTTCTTTTTAAAATTCAATATAAAGTATGGATTTTCATATATGTTAAAAGTTATTTTTGTTTTGTATTATAATTTTTTCCTTGATGTATTTCAACAAATATCATATATTACATGGTTTGATTTTAATGAAATTTTTGTTTATATTATAAAAAATAATCTAATAATTTGTTTTGATGATTTAATTTGGAGAAAACTTTTATATTTTTGTCAATTTGACAATTATTTTTTTTAGCTAAATTTAGTCTTCAACCTTTTAAAAAAAGTCAAATTTGACCATCAATATTTCAAAAATAGTTGAATTGTTGTTCTTTTAACGAAAATGTAATAACCCGTTTTTCAGTGATGTCGAAAATGATGGTTTCGAAACCCCATTTCCGATGATCGAGTCTATAATTTAATATTTATGATGTTAGCGTAAAGTTTAATTGAAGTTTGGTCCCTTAATTTTGCCAATTCGATTGTAACACCCTGATTTATTTAAATTTTTTTTGTGAATTTTATCACAATTGAGTATCTATTCCAGTGATTGAGTGCCTTGATTTTGTGTTTGTGGTATTGGGTTTGAGTCTCAATTCAATCATTGTTGTTCTTAAGCCTATCGAATTTCAAATTTTTAAAATAAAATTTGTTACTGCCAAAACTTTGGAGTTGAATTTTAAATAGGGTTGTTGATTTTTTTTAAAATTAATTAATAAATAAAATGTTAGTATTTGTGCGATTATCCTTTCTTTCTTTTAAAATAAATCTCATTTTATCTTGGTTTTATTTACTTTATTAGGAAAAAAAAAAAAGAAATCCCCACGTTTTTGCACTTCTGTTGTTCCAAGTCCAATTTTGGGCACTTTGCTTTAATTTCTTTTCCTTCTTTCTTTTCTTCTTCATTCTTCTATCTTTCATTCTTATTTCGCTGGGCTAGTGCTAGTGCTTGAAGCATTAGTTTGTGATTCCTCGATTGCTAATCCAATGGTAAGTTATTTAAGTTCGATATTTTATATACTATTTGTAGTTGTGTTGGTCGAAGGATTTGTTAATCAGTTTGATAATGTGTTTTTTAATGCGATCTAGGAGTAGTACAAGAGGCAATGGGCGACCCTTCAGCGATTTAGAATTTGCATGGTAGCTATTCGTGCGCCAGTAAAGTCGTGGTTGTGTTTTGAAGAGTTGTTTTATTTGATTGGGTTCGATTTTTTTTAGTTATGATTTCGTGATTCATTACTGAAATTAGTTGCGTTAATTAGCAATTAGGTTATGGGGTTATTCGTATTTGAATTAGCATCAGAAAAATACCAGGTGTGTAACGAAAACACGAGAAATCGAAGTTCGGCGAAAGCTGAAAAAGTGGCTTGTGGACGCCACACGGTCGTCTGACGGAAGTATGTGTGGTCGTGTCATTCACACGAGCTAGGCCAATTTGGGCGTGTGGACCATAGGCCAGGCCGTGTGGGCTACACAGGCAAGGCCAAATTGGGCATGTGGGCCCAAAATTCTAAAATTTTTCCTAGGGTCACACATGTCGTTCTGATCGATTGTGGGCCTCCCGTAGGGTTGGTAAAGACAAAACAAACCCTAATGCATGAGATCTGCTATTCTGATAGACTGATTTGAGTTTAGGAAAACCTAATGTATGTTTGACTGTTTTGTATAAGCATGTATGATATCAGTATACGAGCATGCGGGCCATGTTAATTCTGTTATATTTTTATATCTGTATATCGGGTGCGATTTGTATATGTGGAGGAAGTGTTCTGTAATGTGACATTTTGCCGATTTACTGGCAGTTTGGCTGCAAATTATTTTGATAAGTGTCGTAAAGGAACTAAGTGGTGTGTAGGGTTAGGTAGGTGTTTTATACCATACATGGTGTGTTAGGATGGTCGGAGATGGTGTATAGAGGATGGGGGTAGGAATTTGCATATATGTATGTTTTCGATAATCAGATTCTGATATTATCTGGTTCTGTTAAGGACTTATGTCTGTATATGTATCTGTATATGTTCTGTATACGAAAATTCTAAGAATAAATGCATGTATGTCTCTGTTTAGTTACATACTGAGTTTATGAAAACTCACATTTGTTTGTCTATTCTGTTCAAGTAATCCTCAGACATAGGAAGGTCGGTGCGACGGAGTCTCAGCGGTAACCACTAGTTCACGAACTATTTTAATTAACGATTTTCTTTAAATTATGAAATATTTTTGAGAATTTTGTAATTTTTGGACTCTCTGGAATGTTGGTTTTAAATTTCTGGATTTTAAAATTATTTTGATTTTTATTCCGCGACTTTCAAGAAAACGATTTATGAAAACAACAGTTTTACGCAAACAAATGTTTTCGAAAACACAAGTTCGGTTCTCAACTATAATGACTTTCAAACTTCCGCTGCAAATTTACATTTTACTTTAAAAGACAATAACTGAATATTTCTTTAAAGAGTATGATTATAAATTTTTTCCAAAAACGTGGACTCTTTTTAGTAACAACTAATACGAGAAGTTTTAACATGAAAGATATGTTTTAAAACCCTTCTTCGGAACACTCCTAGATTTGGCCATAACGTCTAAGTCATGTTTGGGTGTTACATTTAGTAGTATCAAAGCCAGGTTGTAAAACTTGGGCTGTAAATTTTGGGTTCAAAATTATATTTGTAAAAGAACTGGTTTTCAAACAAAGTTTGATTCTTTTTGAGTAAGTATGTGGTACATCAAGTCTCTAGCACCGATCCTATAAGTACTTCTAAACTTAAAAATACTGTAGTTAGAAAACTCTGAGTTGTCTGAAACTATATTGAGTTAGTTAGAAACTGAGACTTCTGAAAGATTTCTGAACTTTTGATAAATATTTGAAGCATAAAACATTTGTTAATAAACACTAAAACTGATGCATAAAATTTTATAATGTAGATAAAAGTTTTTATAATGCATAAAAGTTGTTTTGATTCACAACGAGGCATATCAGTGGTGGTTATCGGTTGAGAAGGGTACTCAACAGGCATCTTAATTGGGATTATTTCAAGATCGTATTTTAGGGAAAATATGTGAGCGTGAGCTATGTAGATGCTCGTAGGCGTGAGTTCATGAATCTCACGCAAGGTGATAGGACTGTGGCTAACTATGAGGCTGAATTTTTTAGACTAAGCTGATACGCTCAAGGCATGGTGGCATCTAAATACGAGAAATACGTCCACTTTGAAGATGATCTGAGGGACATTTTGAGGGTATTGATTGCTCTACAGAGGGAGAAAAAATTTTTCGTTCTAGTAGACAAGGCAAAGATTGCCGAAAAGGTTAAGGGCATTGAGCGCCAGAACAGGGATCGTTAGAGAGGTAAGAATAAGAGGGATCCAGAGCCCTCTAGTTCTGCTCAGAGGCCTAAGAAATGAACTTAGACTGATAGGCCTTCTAGAGTGGGAGTTTCAGTTGCTCCTACTGGGGTTTAGCCATGCAGTGATTGTGGTAGGCACCATCCGGGCAAGTGTTGGAGGAGATTAGGGACATGTTTGTATTGTGGGTTGATGGATCATCAGATTAGAGAGTGCCCACAGCATCCTAATCAGATTCAGGCTCCGGGTTTGAGTTTTGTTCAGCCTTATAGGATAGTACAACAGTCACTTAGGGGTCATGGTCCTGCTAGGGGTGGTAATGGTTTGGGTAGAAGACAGAGAGCACCGGGTAGAGGTGCTAATCAGACTGAGATGAGGCAGCCTGTGTTGGTATATGCTACTTGATGCCGAGAGGACAGAGACGCCCCTGATGTGATTACGAGTACGTTCCTTATTTTTGATGCCCCTTATATTGCTTTGATTGATATAGGGTTAACACACTCCTATATAGTTAGTTCTGTCTTGGGTAATCTAGGGATTTCTGTTAAGAGTACTTCGGGTGAGATTTTTGTATTGAGTCCGCTGGGTCAGTCGGTTAGGGTAAACAGATTGTATAGGAATATATCGTTGGAAGTACAAGGAGTTGTGTTTCCAGCAAATCTGATGGAGCTATCGTTCGGAGAGTTTGACTTGATTTTGGGTATAAACTGGTTAGTAGGGCACCGATTCAGTTTAGATTGCATGACTAAAAGGGTTATTTTGAGAACCGAGGTTGATATGAAAGTGGTTGTGATCGGTGAGAGTCGGGATTACTTATCCAATGTGATCTCTACTCTTGTGGCTGAAAAATTGGTTCGGAAATGGTGTGAAGCATGTCTGGCTTTCATAAGAGTTTCTGTTTCTGGGACTCTTTTGATGGGGACATCAGAATAGTGAGAGAATTTTCGGATGTATTTCTTTATGAGTTACGTGGTTTACCTCCGAATCGAGAAGTTGAGTTTGACATTGAGCTCCTACCGAGTACAACTCTGATGTCTATCGCTCCATATGGAGTGGTACCTAAGGAACTTACGGAGCTTAAGGTTCAGCTTCAAGAGCTTCTGGATCGTAGATTCATCCGTCCTAGTGTGTCTCCGTGGAGGCACCAATTTTATTTGTAAAGAAAAAGGATAGTACCATGAGGATGTTATAGGTTACCGGCTGGTGAATAAATTAACTATAAAGAATAAGTACCCACTTTCGAGGATCGATGATTTGTTTGATCAGTTTCGTAGGGTTAGGGATTCTTGAAGATAGATCTATAATTAGCTTAGGGTTAAGGAAGTTGATATTCATAAAACGACCTTTAGGACTCGTTATAGGCACTACGAGTTCCTAGTTATGCCATTTGGTTTGACAAATGTTTCGGTAGAATTCATAGATCTAATGAACTGGGTTTTTCAGCCATATCTGGATCAGTTTATCGTAATTTTCATCGAGGATATTCTGGTGTACTCTAAGACTGGGGATGAGCATGATGAGCATCTTAGAGTAGTGCTTCAGATACTTAATAGAAACAACTCTACGCTAAGTTAAGCAAGTGTGAATTCTGGTTGCGGGAAGTGACATTTCTGAGGCACATGGTTTCTGCTAAGGGGATCCGAGTTGATCCTAGAAAGATTGAGGCTGTACTTGATTGGAAACATCCTAAAAATGTTTCTGAGATCTACAATTTTCTAGGTCTTGTAGGCTATTATTGAAGGTTTGTTAAGGGATTCTCGTTGATTGCAGCCCCTCAGACTAAGCTTCTACACAAGAATGTTGCTATTTTTTAGGCTGAAAGGCAACAATCGAGCTTTGAAAAGCTCAAGTCTGTTCTGAATCAAGCTTCTATTCTGATACAACATGAATCCGGTAAGGAGTTTGTGGTTTATTGTGATGCGTCACACATCGGTTTGAGATGTGCACTGATGCAAAATGGTAGGGTTGTGGCTTATGCATCCCGACAACTTAAGTCACACGAGGGAAATTATCTGACCCATGATCTCGAATTAGCTGCCATGGATTTTACTTTAAAGATCTAGAGGCACTATCTATATGGGGAGAGGTGTATCATCTACACTGATCACAAGAGCCTCAATTACCTTTTTACTCAAAAGGAGTTGAATCTTAGGCAGCGTAGATGGATTGTGCTGCTCAAGGATTATAACTGCACGATAGAGTATCATCCCGGTAAGGCCAATGTAGTGGCTGATGCTCTTAGTCGTAGAGTAATGTCTGATCTAATGACGATGTTTGTTCGTCTCAGTTTGCTTGATGGTGTGAGTTTGTTAGCCGATTTGCAAGTTAAGGTTATTTAGATTGATCAGATTCGGGATAAACAGTTAGGGGATGATTCTTTGGTTCTACGTTTCTGTTAGGTTGAGAGTGGTAGTGCATCTTATTTTGGGCTAAATAAGGATGGGGTTCTATGTTTCCGAAGACGAGTTTGTGTACTGAATGACTCTGGTTTGAGACAGTCGATTCAGAAGGAAGCGCATAGTAGCCCTTATGCTATGCATCCTATGGAAATATGATGTATTGAGATGTTTGTGAACTATACTGGTGGCTAAGGTTGAAAGAAGAGGTAACAGATTTCTTTTCTCGTTGTCTAACGTACCAGCAAGTTAAGACTGAATATCACTTACTTTCGGGTTTGCTTTAACCCGTTAAAATTCCCTTGTGGAAATGGGAACGTGTAACGATGGACTTCATTAGTGGGTTGCCATTAACACCTACTAAGAAGGATTCTGTTTGGGTCATCGTGGATTGGTTGACCAAATTGATCCATTTCATTCCAGTTCAGATGGATTATTCACTACAGAAGTTGGTCAAGCTCTACATTTCTGAGATTATGAGACTTCACGGGGTTTCGATTTCGATAATTTCTAATAGAGATCCTCGTCTCACTTCACGATTTGAAAGAAACTTCATAAAGCTCTAAGTTCGAGATTGGACTTCAGTACTACGTTCCATCCTCAAACCGATGGTCAATCTGAGAGGGTGATTTAGAAACTAGAGGATATGCTTCGAAGTTGTGTGATTGATTTCTAAGGGAGTTAAGAGGATTTTCTACCTTTAGTTGAGTTCGCCTATAACAACAGTTTTCAGTTTAGCATCCAAATGGCACCTTACGAGGCTCTGTATGGTCATAAGTGTTGTACTCCGTTGTGTTGGATTGAGTTGGGTGAGAGACGGGTTTGGGGTCCTAAGTTGGTTTCTGAGACTGAAGATAAAGTCAGATTAATTCAGGATTGTCTTAAGGCAACTTCTGATAGACAGAATTCCTATGCGGATCTAAAAAAGAAGGACATTGAGTACTCCGTAAGGGATTCCGTGTTCCTTAAAGTATCTCCGTGGAAGAAGGTTCTGCGGTTCGGACGTAAGGGCAAGTTGAGCCCTACATTCATTAGGCCATATCTAATTCTGAAGCGTGTGGGACCGATCGCTTATCAGTTAGAGCTACCTCCAGAGTTAGACTAAATCCATGATGTGTTTCATGTCTCTATGTTAAGGCGGTATCAGTTTGACCCACCTCATATTATTTTTGTTGAGGAGATCAATGTTAAACCCGGTTTGACATTTGACGAGGAGCTAGTTCAAATTTTAGATTGAGATGTAAAGGTCCTGAGGAGGAAGTCTATTCTGTTAGTTAAGGTTCTATGGCAAAATCATGGCATTGAAGAAGCCACTTGGGAACCTGAGGACTCAATGCGTCAACAATATCCTTACCAGTTTGGATCAGGTAAATCTCGAGGTTAAAATTTCTGTTAAGGGGTAGAGTTGTAACGCCCTGATTTATTTAAATTTTTTCTTTTGTGAATTCTGTCACAATTAAGTATCTGCTTCAGTGGTTGAGTGCTTTGATTTTGTGTTTGGGGTCTTGGGTTTGAGTCTCAATTCAATCGTTTTTGTTCTTTAAAATAAATCTCATTTTATTTTGGTTTTATTTACTTTATTAGGAAAATAAGGAAATCCCCACGTTTTTGTACTTTTGTTGCTTCCTCTAATTCTTGTTGCAATTCCAAGTCCAATTTTGGGCACTTTGCTTTTAATTTTTAATTTTAATTTCTTTTCCTTCTTCATTCTTCTGTCTTTCATTCTTATTTCGTTGGGCTAGTGCTAGTGCTTAAAGCACTAGTTTGTGATTCCTCGATTGCTAATCCAAGGGTAAGTTATTTAAGTTTGATATTTTATATACTATTTGTAGTTGTGTTGGTCTAAGGTTGCGTTAATGAGTTTGGTGATGTGTTTTTTTAATACGATCTAGGAGTAGTACAAGAGGCAGTAGGCAACCCTTTAACGATTTAGAATTTACATGGTAGCTGTTCGTGCGCTAGTAAGGTTGTGGTTGTGTTTTGAAGAGCTGTTTTATTTTTATTAGCTTCTATTTTTTTTAGTCATGACTTCGCTATTCATTACTAAAATTGGTTGTGTTAATTATCAATTAGGTTCTGGGGTTATTCATATTTGAACCAGCATTAGAAAAATACCAGGTGTTTAACAAAAACACAAGAAATCAAGGTTCGACGAAAGCTAAAAAAGCGGCTTGTCAACATTACATGGCTGTGTGACAGGAGTATGTATGGCCGTGTGGATCAAACGTGCTAGGCTGATTTGGGCGTGTGGGCCACACGGGCAAGGTTAAATTTGGCATGTAGGTCATACGGGCGTGTGGGCCCACACAAGCATGTGGGCCTAAATTTTTGAAATTTTCCCTAGGGTCACACGTGTCATTTCGATCGACTGTGTGCCTTCCGTAGGGTCGGTAAGGGCAAAACAAACCCTAATGCATGAGATCTGCTATTCTGATAGACTGATTTGAGTTTAGGAAAACCGATATGTATGTTTGACTGTTTTGTATAAGCATGTATGATATCTGTATACAAGCATGTGGGACATGTTAATTCTTTTATATCTATATATTTGTATATTTGTATTCTGTATCTATATATGGGTGAGATTTGTTTATGTGGAGGAAGTGTTTTGTAAGTCAACATTTTGTCGATTTACTAAAAACTTGGTTGCAAATTATTCTGATTAGTGTCGTAAAGGCACTAAGTGGTGTGTATGGTTGGGTGGATGTTTTATACCCCACATGGTGTGTTGGAATGGTCGGAGATCGTATGTAAAGGATGGGGGTAGAACTTTGCATATTTGTATCTTTCCGATAATTCGATTCTGATATTATCTAGTTCTATTGATGACTTATGTCTGTATCTGTATAAGAAAATTTTGAATATAAATGCATGTATGTCTCTGTTTAGTTACACACTGAGTTGATGAAAACTCACATCTGTTTTTCTGTTTTATTCAGGTAATCCTCAGACATAAGAGGGTCGGTGTGACGGAGTCTCTACGGTGACCACTAGTTTGCGAAAAGTTTTAATTAACGATTTTATTTAAATTCTTGATTATTTTTTAGAGTTTTGTAATTTTTGGACCCTCTGGAATGTTGGTTTTAAATTTCTGGATTTTGAATTTTTTTATATTTTTATTTTGTGACTTTCAAGAAAACACCGATTTTATGCAAACAAATGTTTTCGAAAACACAAGTTTGGTTCTCAACTGTAACAACTTTCAAATTTCCACTGCAAATTTACATTTTACTTTAAAAGAAAATAACTGATGATTTATTTAAAGAGTATGATTAAAAGTTTTTCCAAAAATGTGGACTCTTTTTAGTAACAATTAATACTAGAAGTAACACTCCCAAATTTGGCCATAATGTCCAGGCCGGGTTTGGGGTGTTACACGGATAATTAATTAAAGTATAAGGACTAAATTATAAAAATGATAAAAATTAATCTTTATATATTTTCAATTGTTAAAGGACT
>CM025257.1:18922507-18940949 GCA_013677275.1 Gossypium schwendimanii
TGCTTGTTTACATCAACAAATCCTTTAAAAGAAACAAACGGTGTTAGTGCAGGGACCAACTTGTATTACAGATGCCAACCTTAAGGACCAACATGACTCAAAAAAATAAATTTAGGGGTCAATGTGAGAAAAATTGCCAAGTTCATTGGCTAATCTATATATTAAGCTTTTAAATTGCAATTTTTTTGATAAAATAAAACAACATTAAGTGAAACTAATGAATAGGCTCATTCGCCCTTGTAAATCTAAAATAATCTGTTTAAACTAAATCTCGCAGGGAATGAGGTGAGACCTCAAAAACTTGGATATCAGTAAATCTTGTTGCCATAACATTTGCCATATGATCAATGACAACATTGTGATTTCTTGGAACATGGCGAAAACAAACCTTCCACCCTTGACACATCATTTGATGAATCCCACGTAATTTCATTATCTGACTATTAGCTGCACCTCCCTCAACAATCGTCTTTATCCAAAAAGAATTATCACTTTCAACTTTTAACTGACGAATCCCTTTCTCCCATGCTAAACGAAGCCCCTCCAAAATAGTTCTCGCTTCAATCTTAAAAATTATTTCCTTACCTAGCAACCTTGAGAATCACCAGAGCCAATTAGCATCAGCATCTCTAAACATTCCCCCAATCCCGGCATAAGATCCATTTGGTGAAACTGCTACATCTGTGTTCAGTTTAATCCAGCCTCTAGACGGTATTGACCAATGTGCAACAGTAACCATAGGACTATATTGAAACACAGGATAAGACATTCTCACATAATTCCTTTCCCAACTGATGCCCTTATCAATAATTTCCTTCAAGTTACTGTGGCAATTTGAAAACACAAATGTATTTTAATTCTTCCATAGCAACCAACACATTATAGGAAAAAAACTACACCATTCAACAACTTAACTACCATAATCCCCAACATTCTCTAAATTCCATAATATCCAATCATTCATAGGCATAACAAAAAAAAACTTACCCATGCATGAGATGGCACAACTGATCGCCATACAGACTTAGGAAAAAAGTAATTACAAATGGCATGGATCTCCGATTCATAGACATTGCAACATCTCGGGGCATTACCTTTCATTCGGCATAAGACTTCTTATGTGCTCCACATTAGTTAAAAGTCTATTCTTCCACATGATCCATATGAATACCCTAACCCCTTGAGGTGCCTTCAACTCTTAGATCAACTTCCAAACATTTGAGCTCACAGTAGACCCATATTGATGAATACATATGTACATCTCTACCGATGAAAAGCTATTTTTTGACATCATCTTCAAGCAAGTCAATCAAGACCCACATCAAACAAAGGTGGCAAAATAGTAGCTATCTGTATAACAATGTGATCTGGCAAAAAGCTCCTTAACTGAACCCAATCCTAGTTACCATTCCCATCCACACCATCCACAACATCACAAATACGTAAAGTGTCATTTGGTTGATCAAGCCTCTAAAGTAACTCCTGAGTGGACCTATCGAACAAATCCAATTGTCATTCCAAAAGTTTGTAACGTACCCATCCCCAATAGCCCAATAGACATTATTAATCACATCTGTCCATATCCCTGATAACAACTTCCATAAAATAGAATAATTCCTCATTGCAATACTATTAGGAAGGATCCCACAAACATTATACTTACTTCTCTCAATTTGTACCCATAGAGCATCAGTCCTAGTGAGCAACTGAAAGCCTAACTTCATCAAAAAATCTTATTTTAAGCAACCAGACTTCGTAAACCAATACCAACAACATCCATCGATTGACAACATTCAGCCCAACTTAACAAAGTCGATTTTCTTGCTTCACAAGTGGACCCCAAATAAAATTACAAGCTAGTTTTTTAATAACCCCACAAACAGAGATAGGAATACGAACAGTAGCCTTGAAATAATTGAGGATCGACAGGAGGATCGATTTAGTTAAAGTTATTCTGCCAGCTAAAGACAACTTTGTCAGTTCCCAATCATTTAGTTTATATTGGACTTTATTAACCACGAAGTCAAACATATTAACTCCAACTCTCTTAGGAATAAGCGACATCCCAAGATACGCTTCGAGATCCTCAACTCGAACAAACCCTATGATCCTATAGATATTAACAACCATTTCAATTGGTACATTTGGTAAGAAGAAAATTTGAAACTTATTTCTATTCACTTCTTATTCCGAATAATAATAAAAAGTGTCCAAAATCTCTATAATATTCTCAGGTTGTTCTGGTAAAGCCTCGCAAAATAACATTAAGTCATTCATAAAAAATAAATGTGACAATGTTAGGCCTCTCCTAGAAGGTAGCAATGGTTTTCACTTCTTTTGACTCACTGCCTCCTTAATAAGATGACCCAATCTTTCTATGCACAACACAAACAGATAAGGTGATAGAGGGTCTCCCTATCGAATACCCTAGGATGGAGTAAACTCACATGTTACTGCATCATTCCATAGCACTTGAAATGAAGAAGACAAGACACAGTTTAAGATAACAGTGACTAACAGCACCAATAAGCCTGCCTTATAGAGTGTGTCCCTTAAAAAATCCCAACTGATATAATCATATGCCTTCTCAAGGTCAATTTCAACACCATCCCATATTTACGACCTCTAAAAATCCTACCCATCACAAAGCTAGCTTAGTTTTGTTGGACAAGCTTAGTGGACGTAGCCTATTAATAATTGTCTTCTTAATAATTTTATATAGAACTGTACATAGACTGATTGGTCTAAACTGCGCGATCTTCTCTAGCCCGTGAACCTTAGGAAATAAAACAAGTAAGGTATTATTGATTTTAGTATCCAAAAGACATCCCTCCTTCACGTGTCTTACCACAAAATAAATTGAAGACCTAACAGTACCCCACTGTGCTTGGTAGAATTAGTGTAAAACCTATCCACCCTTAGTGCTTTAAGTGGAGCCATTTCAAACACAACACTCCAAACCTCCTCCATTGAAACTAGAACCTGAAGAGTTTCCTTCTCAAACAATAGCAATTCAGGAAACTTCCCTCTACAGAGAAAGCTTCCACTAACAAAAGAATTTAAAAAGTAGAGAATCTTGAAAAAGCTTACCACTGTTGTTCCAATATATCAACATTAAAACACCACTCTTTACCCTCAACTTTAAGACCCTCAATCTTGTTTTCCTGCGTCTAGCAAGCGTACAACTATGATAATACTTTGTGTTTCTATCCCTCTTCATTAGCCAATTTGAACGGGACTTTTGAAACCACAACAGCTCCCCATGCTTTAACACTTCTTCAATTTTTTGCCTCAACTCTACCTTTTGATTATGAAGCCCAGTAGAATCCCTCACTTCTAAGATCCATTGCACCCGTTTAAGTTCAGCCATCAAATTACATTTACGAGAGAAAATATTACCATACACCCTCTTATTTCATTCCTGGACTTTCACTTGAAACTGTTCCATATTATCCACAACGGACACACTAGAGTTCTAATTGCTGTCAACCAACAACTTAAACTCACCATAAAGCATCCAACTATCCAGACAACGAAATGGCCTTTGACCTTTCTTAATCTATAGAGCTACTAAAATCGACCGATGGTCAAACTTTAAACAATGAATGTTGCGCACCACACAGTCTGGCACAAACGAATCCCAAACAGAGTTAGCTATTGCTCAATCCAACCGCTGATTTAGGCTTCTTCTACTCCAAGTAAATCGAAAACCAATACAACCCAAATCATGAAGACTATTATTAAACAGAAATTCCTGGAAATAAACACACCCATTCCGAGTATTAACAGCACCACCAATAAGTTCCGAAGCAACCAAAATTGAATTGAAACCCCCAGTGAGAATCTAAGGTTATCAATCGAGTTTGCCAGAGTACCTAAGAAGTCTCAAAGTAAATGCCTCGTCACCACTTGGGGCTGGCATACACTGCTGAGCAAAGAAAACTAAATGGGTTATTACCACTTTGGACTTGCATATGAAGGACTTGCGAATGTAAATTAAAAATCTCAACAATAACCATATCACTCCAAAGAATCCAAATGTCCCCAACAAAGCCATTAGCTTCAACTCTGCACGAATTCAGATAACCAAGTTAGCTAATAATTCCATCAGCCCGCGGCCTATTGATTCTAGTTTCGAACAAGCACAAAATAGTAGGTTTATACTCATTCATATATTCGGTAATAATTTTGTGGAATTGAGGATAACCTATTCCCTAATAGTTCCAAAACATTAGGCTCAAATCCATAAACAAATAGGAAATAAGAACAATGACAATAAGCATATCAAATAAACCACAAACAACATCAGCAACTTACCTTCCATCCTGGGTATTCTCTGCATCCATACCTTCTACCACAGTTTGTGACAAAGTTACTGGAATATACAGGTTATGTACCTTTTCAATAGCATTCACAATCCCTTCCATAGCCACCGACAAATCCACCATGACTTGGTCAATTTTTTCAAATCCAATGTCAGATGGTTTATTTTTTTGGTAAACTCCTTCCGATGTACTACAATTTCCTTGTTCGAAACTTTTATGACCGGTTCCCCCAACAGTGACTATATTATTCTCTTTCCCAACACAATTCCTAGCTTGTTGACGTTCTTTCCCCAAAACTTGAAACGCCATATGCCTTGAAGCATTAAGAATTGGCTGAACATTAACAGCTTGAAACTGAAAGTTATCCAAATTTTCAACATTACCCAACTAGTCCATTAGAGAATCATTAGCTAACCCACCAACCCTTTCCTTACATGCCACACTTGTCCCGATATTATTAGGCTTTAAAATATGCCGACCCACTTTAAGTCCATTACCCACTAAAACTCATTTCCCCTTAGCCCTAGCAGAATTAAATTTACTATTACTCTTATCAACAGCCACCTTTCGCTCCTTCTTCCCCATGATTTTCACCGCAATTCCCTCCTCATTAACATTTCCATCAAATATCCATTCCATCACGGCACAACGAGCGGTATTTATCTTAGTGCCATCAATCTCCAACACCAAGAAGTGCAAACCATCGACGCAGTTAACACCACCAGTTTTAATCTCCAACGACCCTTTCCATCTCCCTTTCTACCGTCGATCCACTAACATCCATGGGCCAAATAGCTCCTCATCAACCTGGTTTTATAAATCTAACTTCTCCCCCCTTCGCCATGTTTTTTCTAGCATCCGTCTTAACTCTCGTTGCTTGGCGCTCCAAATAGAGGCTCGAACTGTGCCCATACAAACCATAAGTAAAACAAACATTTGGTAAGGCATCATATTCTACCATTTGCAATCTACCATTAATCCTGACCTTAGAGGCCAAAGGTTTGTTTAAATCCACACACACTGCCATCTTGGCAAATCTTCCTTTCACTGCCGCAGTGGTGTGTGCATCAATTTTAACAACGGTGTCAATAACTTGACTAATGGCACGAAGAAGAAAATTTGAGTAAAACCCCTTTGATAGCCCAAGTAATCAAATTCATACCACTTGCTTGTCCAAATTGTTATTAACTGTAGAGAAATCTGGTGACCACGGTCTCACCGTTAGATAACACCCAAAACTCCCCCACGGACCACCTATCAACACTTTGTTAAAGTCGTCATTTTCTTGAAATCTAACCAGGTAAACTCATTCTCCAAATCTATGAGTTAAAATCTATTCCCAATGCTTCACAACATCGAAACCTTATTCAATAAAGCATTAAACCCTACTTTCCTCCCTAGGACTTTAATAATAATAGTGAGAGCCATTTTTCACTCAATATACTCATGCACTCAATTAGAAAAAGTGATTGATGTGATGCCATCAACCCACCTCTACAGCCATATCTTCATCCTGTAACTCAAATGGCTCTTCCATATTAGCACTGGGATTTTGGTTTGAAGAGGTTCTCAATAGTTTTGTCTTGTATGAAACCTTTGACACATTTGTATCCCGCACCTCCTACCAATTCCCATTTGCAGTCAGGTCATTCAGGTCTGAGGATACATCTATGCGACATCTTACCTTCTTCGTTGCATTGCCAAGACCATTATTTTAGCCTGTCAAACTCTTCTCCACCATAAAGTCCACCACAGACAAAGTCTCAACCATATTTCACTTTTAGAGTCGTGACTTAAAGTATTTTAATAAATTCATATACTTCTATTTTATTTATTACCTTTATATTATATTTTTATTGTATTCTTAATTTTTTTAGAAAGATCTCTTATTCATTGATCTCGTTATGTCATTTTAGAAAAGAAATATTAAAATCAAAATTAGCTACAGTATTAAATTTTGTATTTTAAATTATAATGTTATTAAGATAATATTTTAAATAAAATTTGAAATATCCGCACTAATGGGTTGAGTCTTTTAATAGAGATACTGCAAAATTTAAACAATCAATTAGAGAATAAGACAGTTCATCAAAATCTCTAATAGTGTTTTCTAACCAAAATTTGGCCTTTTCAATGTAGTTTCCAACTATTCCACGAAATTCTTCTACCCCATACTTACGTATTTTATCAACTGGAGGCTTGTTTACACGTACTTGTTCCAAACCTTGAGGAATAAAGAAGACAGGTTAGGGTACGGGAGGGAGAAGAGGTCGTTGAGCCAAAGGGTTCGTTCTAACAAACTCAGAGAACCATTCGAACATCATATGGAAAAAAGCTTCTTTCTCGGCCCTTAGCTACGAGCCCACTACTATTTGCTCCTTGAATGGAGGCTTGTGCATTACTTTCAACTTCATCGGAATCAGCTCGGTTGGATGACATCTTTTATCTATATACAAAACATGATTCAATTTGAGTCAAGAGATATCACACTATCACAGGTTATATAAAGGAATGTATTCTATACTCCTTACTAGCTCTGATACCACTAAATGTAACACCTTTAACCGGTCTCAGTCATCAAATTAGGGTTATAGAGCATTACCGTACAAATCAGAACAATAATTAATTACTTAAAACTCATCATAAATCTAGCAAACATATATATTTGGGCCTTAAATCGAGCCTTCGAGACCCTAAAAATAGTTTAGAAATAAGCCAGGACTAATTTAAAATGATTTAGAAAATTTGGAAAAAAAGTTGAAAACTTTGAAAACAGGGGTCACACGCCCGTGTGGCATAGCCTAGACCGTGTGATATTCAAACAAAAGGACACACGGCCATGTCACAGCCCATGTCTTAGACTGTGTAACTTCTTGAGTTAGGTTACATGGTCGTGTCACAGGCCGTGTGCTAGATCGTGTAACTCTCTGACTTGTGACAAACGGTCATGTCATGAGCAATGTGCTAGACCGTGTAACTTACTGACTTGAAATAATAAGTGACACACGGACGTGCAGCCAAGCCGTATGTGTCACACGACCATGTGACAATCAGTGTCCCAGGCCGTGTGCTCCATAATTTGACCCTAAAAATAAGCCATTTTTATAACCAAAACTTGCCCAATCATCCACTCCACTTATGTATACATTCAACAGACCAAAACACCTTTCAAATACATATAAACTTACCAATTTAATCAACCTATTTCACCTAACCAATATGCCATTCAAATGCACCTCAATTACACCAAAACAACTTTAACCAAAATAAGGCAATATTGCCATATTTCAAACACAAAACCTAGTTCATTTAACTACCTAATGACATCAATTGTAACCATTCACATATCATTATAAACATACTGAAAGGACCATATATTACAAGTACTTAAAAGTGACCAAAAGACTTAAAGTTGCCTAAGCATTATAAGTCTAACATACAAAATACATACTCCAAAGGCATATTCATACCAAATTGACCATTAACACATTCAAAAACTGCCATTATATATAGATTATACATGCCATTTATAACATTGTGCACTAGATCTTATACATGCCATATATAGTCTTATACATGGCATTAAAAAACTATCGAGGTGACTATTGGATAGTGTGATAGATCTCCGACAAGCCTTTAACCGATCGAGCTTTCGATAATCTATAAAATAAAGGAAAATAACTATGTAAGCAACTAGTGCTTAGTAAGTTCGTATAAACTCAAACATAACTTACCATTCTTGAGCTCAATTTATAAAATGTGCATAACATCTTTACCATACTCATAGCTTAATACAATCCTATAAGCATCATCACACTCACAAATTAGTAGGCTCATGTATAATGCATATAGAAAATCAACCATTTCACAAATGAATCTTCATGAACATAAAATTCATCACATAATCCTTTAGTTCCCTTCAATTCATTTGCATCCATCCAAATTTACCTTTCATAAGTTTATGAGCAATTATACATTTGAACACATGCCTTGCCAATTACCTTTACTTACCTATTGAACCATCTAGAATTATATTGGATACTTAGGAAATCTCACACATAGTGTACCTTTCCATATAACCGTAACCTTTCCTTTTCAATAGTGCTCACACGAGCTGTGAAATGGGTCTGTTCACACGAGTTATGGGTCGGAATGTTAGCTACACGATACTGCTCACACGAGCTGTGGAGAATCCAAAATAAATGCAAGACCTCAACCATCGGTAGGACATTCAAGACCAGCACTCGAAACATGAAATCCCTAATGACATGTCATTCGTATCCTACGAATTCTTAAGGTTCAAACAGAATTATTTATCCGTTAATTACTCAAAATGTCGATCTATTTATATATTCAAGTCAATTTGTAACCAATGTAATATAACAGATAACCAATCAAACTATCATTAATAATATTATAATTCATACAAACTTACCCCGATAACTTTAGTCATAAAAGTAAAGTTGGAAACTAATCTGAAGCCTTTGCCTTTCTTCGATTTAAGTATAGTTGTTGTTTATCTTGATCTAAAATAAATAATTTCATTCAATTATTATAATTCCAGCATTCTAATAAGTAATTTTATGAATTAAACCCTTCAATCATCAATTTATAAATTTACCCCTAATACTTTAACTTTCTTACAATTTAGTCCTTAAATTCTTAACTTGCAATTTCACCATTTTTCTAAGACACATATGCTAACCGATTCTTTTAGAGGACCCAATCAACCCATATTTACTCAAAATTTCACATGAATTCTAAGAAATCTTACACTTTTAGCAAATTAATCCTTAACCCTTAATTCATAAAAATCACTTAACAACACAAGTTTAATTAACAACCAAGTTTAATAATCTATCAATTAACATCGCAAATTCATCAATTTCATTCCTAACATATCCTTCAACCTTTAACAGTTTTGCAAATTAACCCTCTAGCTAGTTAGACTAATCTAAAACGAGTTCAAAAACATAAAAATCACTAAAAACTAACCTTAAAAACACCAACATACATAGAATATGTTTGGCCGAACCTTTTAAGCTCTCCCATGGAGTTTTCAATTCTTCATATCTCAAGCAAAAAGATGATCGCTTTGTTTTACTATTAGTTTATGATATTAATTTACCAAATTACCATTTTATCCTTTAAAAATTATCCAAATTTCATTCATTTAATCACCCAAAACCGTCCATTATAAACTCAAAAGGTATATTTACCATTTAATTCCATTAGTTAAGAATTTCATATCGATTTGATCCTTTTATCAAATAGAATGCAACTTTTCATCTTTTACAATTTAGTCCTTTTTACCTAATTAACCATTTAAACTTCAAATTTTTTTTAATGAAATTTTAATTCTACCTTAAATTAACCCTATAGACATTAAATAAACATTAAAATAATAAATCACTTGTCAGAGTCATGGTCTCGAAACAACTATTTTCAGCACCACTGAAATTCAGTTGTTACAATTATAGTGGTGAGATTAAAATTAATAATAAAGATAAAATTAATTCAAAAATCTAATTTTAAAAATAAATTTAACAAATTAAGCCAATTTTTATTTATTTATTTAAGAAAATAAACGGTTTTACTTGAAGCGGTGTCACACAAACAAAAGTGTGCCCTACAAAGTCAGCAGTTAAAAGCTTAAAAAGGAAAACAAAAGGAAATTTGAATCGTTGGATCCCAACCATTAAAAAATCGTGGTCGTTGGTTTTTTAACCATTGAGACCAATGGTAAAATCAATTTATTTTAAAATGGAAAAAAGTTAATAAAATCCTTTCCCTCCCTATATAAACCCTCTAAGTTCCATTTCATTCTCACTCAATTCTATCCATCCAAATCTCTAAATTTCATTCTCAAATTCAAATTTCTCTAAGTTTTCAATCTCAATCTTTGAAACAATTTCAAAATATGTTTCTTTTATTCAATAAATATTAGTAATTGTGTGCCTTTATTTGAAAGATAATGACTAATTAATTTAATTCTATTTTAGAACTTCAATTATTTAATTATAATTAATTAAATAATAATTTGAAAACATTAAATTAATTCTCAAGTCCTTTTTATACTTGGTGAAAAAAAGCATTCATTTGTGAATGTGACCCATTTCTCTAACTTCATTATTTGCATTAATTTGATTCTACATGCAATTCATTTTTGGTTTTAATGAGCTAACAAAGGGGTCGGTTGGACATAGATAATTAGGTCTCAAATAATTTATCATTAGGTTCTAGCTCTCCCTAATTATATACCATTACTGTAACATCCCTAACACCCCCGAGATGAGAATAGTGTCATTACGTATCTTACATGTGTTAGAAATTTTGAAGTAGATAAAATAGAATTTTTAATATTAGTGGAGAAGGTAGTTGGATATTATAAGAAATTAAAAAGGCTTTTGGATTTAGAGAAATTAATTTAAGGTATTGACTAAATTGTAACAAGTGAGAAGTGTTGGGTAAAAGTGTGAAAATTAAAATGAGAAATTATTGGATTAGATTTATGGGAAAAAGAGAAAGGACTTGAAGAACAATTTGACTGAAAGAGTACATGAGCTTGTGGATAAAATTGAAATTTAATGTAGATCACTTGGCATGATGATGACTTGATTTTTTTTAATTAAATAATAATAATTTAAAATACAAAAATTAAAGTAGATATTCCATAAAAAGATGTAAAGAAAAAAGTCAACCATCATCATCTTTTTCCATCTTCTCTCCCTCGTTTCTTTCACCCTTATTTTAGCAAACTTTATTTTCTTTCATGTAAGTCCTTTTTACTATTTTCAACCATTTTCAAGCACAAACTTTAAATCTTTTCTATAAATCTTTCAATCGGTTTGCTCATTTCTGATTAGACTAAGGATATGTTTAGGTTCATCTACTAATACAAGTTATCTTTCTATACTACAATCCAACAACGTAATACCGCTTCGTATTAGTTAAACAATAAAAAACCAATGAGCAACATTTGTTTCTATTTTGTTTTGTATGCAAAAACCATTTGAGGACAATAGTAAAAAGCATATTAATTTGATTCATGAATAATCTTATTAATCAATCTATTCGAAAAAATTACAAGTGTACTTTAACGAAAATACTACACTTAGGGCAACAGATCCAATACATTGTGTTTGTGTTAATGGTTATAATGAGGCGGGTACAAGTTATAAAGGCTCGCTAGCTCTGTTCTTACAGTTTTATTACTTCAGTAGTTATGAAATTCAATCTGATAAAAGTAAGAAAAATCATTTGAGTATTTGAATATGATTTTATAGGTCCGCCAAGAATAAGCATGCAGGCAAATGGTAAGGAAGTCATATTATATATATGACAGTCTATCAAGTTCTTGTTGGGGAAATATGAGAGTATCCCTTATAATTTCGGAATGGATGAATGGTTTATTCAAGAAAGCGCTTTGTCTGAGACACTGTATGAAACATCAGTGTCCGACCATGTGATCGAAGAGAAGGATCCACCCACTAAAGTCCATTAGAGTAAGCACTAATAACAGTTCGTACTTGAAGGGATCATCTCATAAAGAAGTTAACTCCAAAATAGTCCACAAGGAGAACTATTAATGAAAGGATTGTTGGAAATTACCGTCAAGGTGTCAAACGTCTCTACCTTGGCATTCTTGATTATGCCTCGACGAAATCTCACTAATGGAACCTTACTTAGACAAGGCTATGCGAGCAAGATTTGACGGATATGCTCTTGCACCAGCAAAGCCATATGGTTTCTGAATAATAAACTACTAGTTTAATAAATATTATGTTAACATCAGGTATGGACTACTTACTAGGTTCAAATGAACTTACCAATACATTCGCTATGAATTGTAGGTTTATTTGTTGATTCTAAGAATCATGGAGGGATTCGGGATAGAACTCGCCAAGCTCAGGCAACTTATTTTATAGGATTAGTAATATGCATACAGTAGGCTAACCCAGAGATGGAGTCTTAGGGTCCAAGTCGAGTTGTAAATAGAATTTTAAATTTCAAGTGAAGTGATTAATTCATGGTAGTGAAACGGTCGTTGAAAATGTTTTTATGGGTCTTAACCTTGTAATAAATTCCTTAAGCTTAATAACTTATTCATCTATGTTACAAATGTCTATTAGATTGTTTTTATTTGGTATGCGAAATGTTCTAAGTTAAATTTCTATAATAAGAGTTAGTACTATAAGACTTCCAACTTATGGTATATCTTTATAAGGTATGTGTTGGTTAGTTAGTGAGTGAAGTGTAACACCTTGTATCCGGACCTAGCGATCGAGTTGGGTATGGGGTGTTATAAAATGAATTGTTTAAATATAAAAAGAGTGATAAGAATGAAATTTGCGATTAATATGTTTATAGTGATCAACACTAATGATAAGATAGGATAAGTAGGTATATCTTTGAGAATTTACTGAGCTTATTGAGCTCACATGTTAGTTGTTTAAACTGGTTGGTATCAACTTCATTGAGAAGTTGTAGTTTCAACTTGGGAACTTAACATCACCCTTCAATTGAAGTTGTAATATATTTACATTAGTTGATATTTGTATAAGAACTTTGGCATGTACACAAAGACTTAGTTTGGATTTGTATTGTAAATTTGATAGGTACTTTCAAACCCCTTTGGTATTTCAATTTGAGCTTTGAATTGGTAATTAGTTTGAATAAATATACGATGTATATTTTGAGCCAAAATGGGTTTGGATTGTGTTTTTATAATTTATTGAAACTTAGTGGTGTGTTTTGTGCATGATGGAGGTGATTTGGGATAATTTGGAGTAATTTTGGGGTTGTTTAAGAGGTGACGAGGCAACATGCTCCTATGATGTCAAGGCCTCAGCCTTGTGACATCGTGACGTCACTCAATTAGCAAGTGACATCATAATGGCATATTTTTTTTATGTCACGACCTCATGCACTGTCTTAACATTTTACACAACCTTGTCCCCATTGCATTGTTTGTCCTTTTGAGTCCCAAATGTCTCCAATCTTTCCTGAATCACTCCTAAATGATTTTAAATTGATTCTAAAGCCTTCAAATTATTTTTAATTAAATATTTATGACTTCATAAAAATGTTTAAAACTAAAAATTTTAAGTAAATCTGATATTTTCGTTTCATATATGTTCCAGTAGCATCTCCCTTTCATACTGTACACCTGGATAACTGAGGGGTATTATAACAATTGCAAGTGAACATGGATAACGAAGTGCCTAAAATCTCCTACAGTCATAAGTCCTTTCTTGTAGGCTGACATGATACGATCCCCTGATAATACCCTTTTCAAGTTGATGGAATTTTGTAACCCGACATATTGTATTTGTATGTGAGTATAATTGTAATAAAGTTCGATTTCGTCTGATTTTCCTCCATGGCCTTGCTCAGTTCCTTGCACCAAATGTTTCTACCTTTCATCTGTCCAATTTGTTTTTCCCATCAAAACAAGAATGATAAGCAAAAATATGTTTCTTTCACCATCAAGGTTATCAGCAAATGACGCATCTTTTTCAATATGAAATTTATGCATTTCTCTAGGTTCATTATCATATGCCTATATTATAGACCTCCATCATATGATTTAGTCCATTGTTTCTTGGGTATCCAATTAAGTTATTTACACCATCTTTGTTTGGTGCCTTTAAATTCTCTAACATTTCATGAAATCGATCCTGTACAAACTCATACCTTTTTGAAGTAAATATAGAGTTTAACAAATGGATCAAATTTATGTATATATTAAAGAATGATATAGAGGCTAACATTTACTACGTACCCATGTTAATAACATGTCAATGTTCCTCATCCTTATGGAACATCCATATGTAATTGGCCCCGATATGTTGTATGCAATACCTATAGTGTGTATGATCCTAAAGGCTTCCACTTCAATCAATCATAGTGTATATGTCAGTTGCCTTATTCGAAATTATGCATATCTTGAGTTGCAGTATAACATGTCTTATCAAGTTAGTTAAGAAGAACTCCCAAGTATTATCTGCATATTCTTATTCAATAATTGCAAATGTTATTCGCAGGATGTTTCGATTACTATCTTGTGCAACGACCAACAACAAGTGATGCTCATATCTTTCGTACATGAATGTACCATCAATTTGGATGAACAGTTTACAATACTAAAATGCATCAATGCATGGCCTGAATGTCTGAAAAAAGATGATGGAAATATATTTTGCCTTGGACCATTAATCTTCATGGTAGACAAGTTCTATTTGCAAATCAACGGTGGTACCTAGGATTTACTGATTCAGTATACTTAACCATTTTCATAGCTCATTATACATTTAATCCCACCTGTTATGATTTTATTCATTACCTTCTATTTTGCAACTCATGCTTTATATTGGCTATAGATATTAACAATAAAAACCAATACGAGAATCTTAGGATTCACTTTCACGAAGGTAAGATATGTCAAAAACCCAATTTTGGATTATCATATGAAATACCTCTGGCAATACATGTACCACCCCTTCCCAATCTGATCACAAGGTCTGAGCTACAAGATACTACATGCGTTGCCAGAGCAACTACAACAAATTTCAATACATTTGAACTATTTCAACATGCTTACTAGAATAAACCACATTTCAATATAATGTAAAATCATTTCTGGGTCTTATACAACCTTACAAAAGCTTTTTTACTCACTTAAGGTCGATTAAGGAATTAATTGAAAAAAATCAAATTTTTTGAGTTGACGTCGCGACATCATGGTTTTCATAACGCAACATCATAAGTCAATGGGTCACATTGCGAATTTAGAAATCTCAACATTGTGACGGTACTCACTATCTAACTATGTCGTAGCATTGGGGACTTGTGATCGCGACGTCGCCATTGTTTTGAAAAAAAAAATCACATCGGTACATATTCAATGCTTCCAACCAAACACATTTCATTACACCTATGCATATTCCAATTTCAAAAATACTATATCATGCCAACCTTTGCCAAATCAAGCTTGTAACACCTTTGAAAACAAACATTCAAATGGAATAAAACTCATGTTCAAAACATAACATATTCATGCCAATTACATAACCAAAGAATTTATATACATGCCACAATTATAGGACTCAAAATGAACATAATTCTAGTATCTCAATGATAGTGTATGATCCTATTGATCTAGCTCAGTGAGTTCTGCAAGTTGGAGATCTACAAGTTGGGAAAACAATGATAGTAAGCATTTAAATGCTTAGTAAGTTCAAATTGAAATTACACACTTACCTTGCTCAAAGGTGAGCATATTAACTATCATATTTTTGGCATACATTTGGCTAGGACATGACACTTTAAATAACAACAAAATGAGCATATGAACATAAGTGTTCATGTGCATCAAACATTATAAGCATAACTCAACACATCACAAATTTGTAAAAATTTCACATATAAAAATCTCAATATCATATTCTATCATCAATTCACAATTTTATATTATTTCAACTGAATCTCATATCATATTAGTTTATCAAGTTCAATTCATATCATTTTCCAATTTCTAGATTCAATTTTAGTGTTACAATCAATGGAACCGTAGTATAATGGACTTGGATACACGAGTGAATTGCACCAAACTAGATAGCTTGTATGAGCTTAAACTACACCACACCAAGGCACCGAAGTGCAAAGCCCATAAGCATCAAATATTTAAACATTTTCAATTACATCCCTCCACCACACCAAAGTCTCCATGGAGACAAATAATACTTGATGATTGGAATAGATACTAGATCTCGATATAACCTATCATAATCTACATATAATCATATATCCCTATAAGTACGCATATGACCTTATTAACATACTAATTGTATCCTAACCTTTTACTAAGTTTACATGGGAATCTATCATACATATTACATTTCCATACCTTCACATTTGCTTATCATACCCTGTAATTGGTCACATTTTCTTTTTTCATACCCTGTAATTATTCATATTTTCACATTTCGTTTTAATTCAATCCATTACTAGCCTTGTATGCCAAATTCATCAATAATTCAAATTATGTTCAGATATAATTATAATGAAGTAAACACAAGCATACATATAACACAAGGAATGGTAGTAAGTTCTGTATGAACTTATCTTTTCAAAACACAAATAGTTAGATTCTTTAGTGACTAATCCATAATTTTTGCTTTTCCCCTATTAGCTCCACTTTGATCCAATTCTTAGTCTATACAAATATTTTATATACCAAATCAATACCATAAACTCGGGATAAGCATATCTTTCGATTTATAGCTTAAAATTAAAATCTAATTTCACATTCTCTCAGTAGGGACCCTATACTTTCTGTTTCTAGCAAAATTTCATGACATATTTTACATTTTTTCAATTTGGTCCCTAATATTACAAGGTTAACAAACAAGCTTAACTAACTTTACAAATTAGTCATTTTCATAACCTACGCTCACTATCTATCAATTTTAACCTAATCCATCAATTTATCAACAATGGAAACTTGCTAAATTTTCAAAATTGATCAAATTGGTACATGGGCTAGCTAATTCAAACTTCCATGATCACAAATCTATAAAAATTATAAGAAAAAGACTTGATGTTCATACCTATATAGTGGCAAAATGTTGGATGAATTCAAAGCGTTCTTCCTTAGGTTTTTGAAGCATGGACGGTTGGAAGAGTAGAGAAGATGATGAAAAATTTCACTAACACACCTATTTATACTTAGTTTAGTTTTAATTAAGCTTATTTAATTAGTGTTAATTAAGTTTTAATATACTTAATCTATCATTAACAAGACAAAGTGGAATTCCACATCATCATCCACTAAGTATAATAAAACACTAGTTTAATAACCATTTTAGTCCCTAGGATAATTGCTATGTAAGTCCTTAAGCCTTTTCTTAATGAAAACTCAATAACGATTGGACTTTTACAACTTAGTCCTTAAGCTTTAATTAACTATTTTAACGATGAAATTTCTTGACCGAACTTCAATATTTTTTTATAACAATTCCATAAATATTCCTATTTTATATTTACAGGCTCGGTTTATGGAAATGGGGTTCTAAAATCGTATTTTCTAGTACCACTAAAAATTAGGTTGTTATAATACAAGTATTTGGAACGTCATATTTCTTTATTGTCCACAATCTTATCGTCTTCCTCACAGATGCCATGATTTTCCAAGGACTTCCATCACTATGCTTTACGTACTTCACCTCATATGTATTTGATCGAGATTTCATAAATTAAAAATTGACCCCATTTTTTATGTTGCACCACTTTACTAAAATAATAGTATTTATGATGGAAATCTCCATTTCGACTTGCAAATTGCCAAAATTTTTAGAAGAACCCACATGGCTTGATCTATGAGGCAATTCTAGAAATTCCAACACATATCGAGCATCAATGTCAACATTGAGCATATGGGATAGAGGTTCATACAGCCTAAAATCTTGCTGGATTCCTTTAGTATTGTCCTGAACTTCATTGTTAGAATCACTCCCCTCTAGTATGGTTCTAACATAACTCATTTTTGCCACGTGTCACCCACCTTGGTTAAAAAAAAGACCTATTTCCCTAATTAATAAAACACCCAACTAAAATCTTTTTTTTTCTTTTTTCTTTTTTCTTTTTTTTTTTTACAAGTTGGCATTATTTTTCCAATAATAGGATATGTGTTTGAATTTAATTGTAATGGTAGCAATAAAATGAAGTAAAAATGAATTCTAATGAGGCCTTGGTATAGTTGGCAATGGTGGAGGCCCTAGGTCCTAGTGCCCAAACTTCAGACTCACCATGTGCAATTAAATGTGTAGGTTTCCAAGTCCCACCATGAATTGTTTTCATATGTGGGTTTTAGTCTAGTTAATCAATTTATAGTTCGGTTTGTTCTTGTTCATAATTTGTTTGTTGTGTAATAGTTTGATTCTTTGTTTTAGTTCTGACTCTATTTATATTGTAATAATTTGATTCTACACTTGATGGTTACTCAAACATGTATTTATATCTCTACTTCTATTATAATGTACTTGTAAACTTTTAAAAAAAAATCATAAAAAGATTAAAAAGTGTAAATATAATAAAAAAATATTAAAACCATATTT
>CM025257.1:19041222-19058930 GCA_013677275.1 Gossypium schwendimanii
ATTAATCTAAATAATAAGTAGTTTTAAACTAAACTTTCTTGTTGACATAAAACTCCTAAATAACTTAAATTACTTAATAATTATTAAAAATTCAAAACAATAAATTAATAAATTAATAAGAGCTGATAAATACAATATTGGGCCCATATATAATAAAAATTAAGCCCAAAACCCAAATCCAATATGATTTAAACTCGAATTAAAAGTCTGAAATTCGTAAATTCCATCGTAATCCCGTCCAGAAATTCTACTAGCGCAATCTTCACTAAACAGTCATAACTTGACCTTCCAAACTCAAAATTGAGTCATTCAAAGTGTATTTTGAAGCTAAGAGATAGATATTCGAATGCCATGAAGACATCTCAACCTAGAAATGCTTGGATTCCATCCAAAAAGACGTCACAAGTCTAATGATTTTCTAAACTTGAAAATTGGCAGCTTCAGTGAATGAAATTTAATAAATTTCACCCTATCCGTGCATGTATCACTAAGGGACACTAGATCCATCATAGGATCTTAAAAATTCTGAGAACCAAACTTGTCCTTAAGGCTTTGTGCATAGGATTCCCACTCCAACATGTGAAACCCACCTAGCCTCTGAACATAAAAGTGATGCCAATCTAGAGCCCATCCCTCCAAATACAGCATGACTGCCCTCACTCTGGCATTCACAAGTACCTCATCAGCCACAAAGTACTACTCCAGTTTTGACCACTAACTGCTAAAATTTGTATCATCAAAGCGAGGAAGTAAGGAATCCTTAGGAGGGAATCCTAGTAGAAGGCCACCCAGCACTCATTTCCCCTTGTCAGATGCTATAAGCTTGCCTAAATACTGCTCAAATATCCTATATAGTTGACCTTGAAGTTCAGACTTCAACTCTACACGAAATTCCTCTTTCAGTTCCTTGAATCTATCGCCACTACGATTGTCCAACTAGGAGAACTCAGAATGGAGCTTGGTAACTTCTTGCTACAGGTGGTTGACCTCTTTTTGCGAACTTGTAAAAACCTCGTCCCCAACCATGATAATCTTCTAGCTCTAATACCTTTGTTACGAGATAATTTCTAGAAATGAAAAACAATGCAGAATAGAGAAGAAACAGAGTAGAGAAGAGGAGAAAGAGACTGGAATTTCTAATGATTTAATTCATGATTAAAAAACATGTTTTCCTCCTTCTATCTGACTCTGTTATATTAGGGAATAAGAATTACCATGTGGAACAAAAGAAAAGAAAATGGTTACAAGGCAAAGTAAAACACATCGTTCTGTATCACGAATCAAAATGATTTCTTTCATTAAAGCCCACTAAACATTGCGTTGCATTCTAAACTTAAAACATAATAGAATTAATAGAACTTAAAACCCATTTCAGCTAATTAATTCACCCTTTAACAAAAACGTAGGTTTACTTAGACAAAATCTCTTGATTTTACCTCTCAACTACCAAGTTTGTTGGTTTTGTTGGCAAACTTAATACAAGAACTTGGCGATTTTAGTATTCCCATCGACGTTGTTATTTGCAATGAGTTTATGCCATAGATGCCACCAGGCCATGAAAAACAACATACTATTTGTGGTTCAAATAGGTTTAAAAACCTTAAAATTTTAGAGGAAGATGAAGTTGAATATATTATGACTTGGGTGTGAGAGAGTAAAATAATAATTTTTTTTAAAAATAATTATAATATGTTAAGAACCAATTCTCAGAAACATATTTTATGAAATAATAAAAACAAAAACATATGGCATGATTTAATTGGTTACTTTTTTTAATAAAACGACAATTATGTTTTGCATCAAAATATATAATATTTGGATATTTTTAAGTTCTAAATTGAGACAAAAAAAATTATGGTAAAGTACACCACCGGCCACTTAAATTTGAGTAAAATAATAAAATAGTCATTCAACTTTGAAAAGTTACAACTCAGTCACTAAACTTTAGAAAAAAAAACATAACAAACTAGTCACCAGTAATCATTTTCTGTTACGTCTGTAACTGAAAGCTAACCTATCATGTTTAATGGTCACCTTGGCATCTCACAGTGGAAACGACCCCAATTTAAGAACCCTAATTGGGTTGGGCAGTAGAAGAAGAGAAGAAATAGAGATACCCTAGCTATAGTCATTTTATTCCCAAGGTGGACAACCAGCTAGTTCACTATTGTCCCTTTGAATATTTGTGCCCCAGGTGACTCCGTTGAATCTTTGTCCCTTTTTTCTTCTCTTTTTCTATTTTTTTTCTTTTCTTTTTCCTTAACTTTATTCGCCTATGTTCATGGCCTTTTCCGGCCAACCATCATCACCAAATGACTCCTCTTTGCCTCTTCTCAAATCTCACTTCAGATTTCTCAATAGGCCTTCAAAATCTCGAGATTAAGGCCTCAAAGCTTTGAACAAGGCTTCAATGGATCTTCGTTGTCCACTATTGGATCACCACTATATTCCGACCATAACTCTTCTTTAACCAACCATGACTCTTGACTGCTCGGATCATCGAATTGGTGGCTTGAGTTCTCCAACCTAAAAATGGGTGTGGGTTTCTTCTCTTTTGATTATCTTTCCTTTTTTTAGTTTTATGTACTTCTCTCTTTTGATGTAAGCCAATTTGGAATTCTTATTTTTTTTGTTTGATTTTGGATGCTTTTTATTTAGTATTTTTTTTGTTGCGATTTCACAGGTCTAAAATGTTGAGGGGTTGGAATTTTGTGAATATGGTGGTGGTGTCTTAGCAAAGGAATGATAGTGAGTGATGTTGGTGTGATAATTAAATGATAATGGGCTTATGCAGTTGGTGTAACAGCCTGAAGTATTTAATTTTTTTACTGTGAATTCTATCAAAAATGAGTATCTACTTCAATGGCTAAGTGCTCTAGATGTGTGTTTAAGGTCTTAGGTTCAAGTCCTAGTTATGAAAAATTTTGTTATTTTTTATCCTAGCCTATTCTTTGGTGATTGCGCTTATATTTTATTTTCAGTAAACTCATATCAGAATGAGTCTATTGGTTCGAGTGGTAAGATGTTAGCTTGCCCTAAGGTCTTGTATTTGAATCCTCGTACGAGCATGAATGTCAATTTTTACTTCAGTTGTCTAATAAAGGTTCGATGGAGTTGGGATTCTACGGTAGTTGGATGTGGTTAGTAGGTAGGATTCTATGGGATAAGGTGGTTAGTGGATAGAGTGGAGGGGAATTTTGTTTTTTTTTTATTTTTTATTTTTTCCCTATTCCTAAGAGTTCCATCATTCTGACTTTTTTCCCTCTCCTCTATTCTTTTCTTCTCCTAAGTAAATTTTCCTTCTCTTCATTCTTCAATTTTTGAAACCATGTGTTATTGTTTGATTGATCGGTATTGTGGTTCATCTATCGTTTCCTTCTGTCCTAATTTTTGATTTGGGAAAACCAAGAGGCTCGAGATTATCAGTTGGTGACTTAGATGCGTGGAACTATCGTTGTTCGATTGAAGGTTCTGGCTATCTCGTGGGAGCGTTCGCGTCAAATCTGAATCAGGTAATCCTCAGACATAGGCGGGTCGGTACAACAGAGTTATTTTAACTAATTCTAGAAACTAATCCTTAACTATCGAATTATTTTAAAATCTAGATTATTTTTAGAGTTTATAATTTTTAGACTCTCTGAACTTTTTTATTTTTAATTTTGGTTTTGGGTGTGTTGACTTTTGAACTGCGAGGTTTGACAAAATCAAGGTTTGACGCAAACAAATGTTTTATTAAAATACAACCTTGGTTTCCAAATATAACCGCTTTTAAGATTTTTGCTGCAAATTAAGTGTTCCTGAAAGAATAAATTATCGATAGTTTTAGTAATAAACATGTGAACTGATATGTTTTATAAAATTTGGACTTCTTCTTATCTTCAAACTATACGATGTTTTAATATAATATTGTTGATTTCAAAATAGTTCATCGTAACACTTCCAGATTCGGCCATAACGTCTAGGCTGGGTTTGAGGTGTTACAGATGGCCAACATCGAAGGTTTGGTATTACAGCCATGTTGCAAAACTCGAGCTGTAAATTTTGGGTTCAAAATTAAATTTGTAAAAGAAATGATTTTTCAAACAAGTTTGTTTCTTGTGAGTAAAGAATGTGATACACCGAGTCAACGGCTCCGATCCTGTAAGTACTTCTAGACTTAAAAACACTGTAGTTAAAACTATATGAAACTATACTGAGTTAGTTAGAAATTGAGATTTTTGAAAGATTTCTGAATTTCTAATAAATGTTTGAAGCATAAAACATCTGCTAAGAAACACTGAAACTGATGCATAAAATTTCATAATATAGATAAAATTTTAAAATAATGAGCACTTGTGAAACTCGCGATCATGGTATTCGTGGGCGTGGCGGGCACCGTAGAGGGACTCGAGCTGAGTCTTCCTTTTCGAGCAGTATGCCAAATCTGGATACGAGTGAGATTCTGGCTACACCTACTACTAAGACCGGGTCTCAAAGCTGCTCGACTGGGAAAGACACATTATTCTAAGCCAATTGAGAGTTTTAGAGAAGGTCGTTGGACTCCATTCTGGATCTGAGGGCCGTGGGTTGGTAACTGAATGACTCCGATCTAATAGAGCTGAACTATTTAAGGGTGTCACTGGAATTGCTCTACCCTGGTTGAATAATGGTTGAAGGCTACTGAGAGAATAATGAATGACATAGATTGCACTCTTGAGCAGAAACTGAAGAGTGCAGTTTATTTGCTTCGCAACGAGGCACATCAGTGGCGGTTATCAATTAAGGAGGGTACTTAACCAGATCATCTTAGTTGGGATTATTTCAAGGCCACCTTTTAAGGGAAATATATGGGCGCAAGCTATGTAGATGCTTGTAGGTGTGAGTTCATGAACCTCATGCAAGGTGATAGGACTGTGGCCGAGTATGAGGCTAAATTTATGCTACTAAGCCGCTACGCTCGAGGCACGATGAACTTTAAGTATGAGAAATGTATCCGCTTTGAGAACAGTTTGAAAAAGAGTTTGAGGGTTTTGATAGCTTCACAAAGGGAGCGATAGTTCACCATTCTGGTGGATAAGGTGAAAATCGCTGAAAAAGTTAAGCGTGTGAAGCACCAGAATAGGGATCATGAGAGAGGCAAGAATAAGATAGATTCGGAGCCTTCTAATTCTACTCAGAGGCTTAAGAAACGAGCCAAACCTGATGGGCCTTCCAAAGTGAGAGTCCCAATTGCTCCTACTAGGGTTCAGCCATGCAGTGATTAGGGGCATGTTTGTGTTGTGGGTCAATGGATCATCAGATTAGGGAGTGCCCACAGTATTCTGATCAGATACAAACTCTAGGTCTGAGTTTTCTTTAGCCTTAGAGAGCAGTTTAGCAGCCACCTAAGGGCCGTAGTCTAGCTAGGGGTAGTAATGGTTTGGGTAAAGAACAGAAAGCACCAATTAGATGTGCTAATTAGACTGAGGCGAGGCAACCTACACTGGTATATGTCACTTAACGTCAAGAGGATGGAGACGCCCCTGATGTGATTACAGGTATGTTCCTTATTTTTGATGTCCCTTATACTTCTTTGATAGATATAGGGTCAACCCACTCCTATATAGCTAGTTCTGTCTCTAGTAATTTAGGGATTCCTGTTGAGAGTACTTTGGGTGAGATTTCTGTATTGAGTTCACTGGGTTAGTCGGTTTAGGTAAACATATTGTATAGAAATGTAGCGCTAGAAGTACAAAGGGTTGTGTTTCCGGCTAATCTGATAGAACTACCATTTGGAGAGTTGACTTGATTCTGGGTATGGACTAGTTAGTAGAGCACCGAGTCAGTTTGGATTGAGCGACTAAGAGGGTCATTCTGAGAACTGAGAGTGATGTGGAGGTTATTGTGATCGACAAGTGTCAATATTACTTGTCTAACGTGATCTCCGCTCTTATGGCTGAAAAACTAGTTTAAAAAAGGTGTGAAGCATATCTGGCTTTTGCGAGTATTTTAGTTTTTGGGGACTCTTCTGTCAAGAACATTAAAACAGTGAGGGAATTTTCAGATGTTTTTCTTGAGGAGTTACTAGGTTTACCTCCGAATTGGGAAGTTGAGTTTGGTATTGAGCTTCTACCGAGTACAACTCTGGTGTCTATCCTTATCGTATGGCACCGAATGAGCTTAAGGAGCCTAAAGCTCAGATTTATGAGCTTTTGGATCGTGGATTTATTCGTCTTAGTGAGTCTCTGTGAGGGGCACCGATATTATTTGTAAAGAAAAAGGACAGTACCATGAGGATGTGTATCGACTACCGACAGTTGAATAAGTTAACTATGAAGAATAAGTACCCACTTCTAAGGATCGATGATTTGTTTGATCAGTTTTGTGGGGCTTTGGTATTCTCAAAAATAGATCTCCGCTTTGGGTATCATCAATTTAAGGTTAAAGAAGATGATGGTCATAAGATGACTTTTAGGACTCGTTATGGGCACTATGAGTTTCTAGTTAATCATTTTGGTTTGACGAATACTCTGGTTGTATTTATGGATATGATGAATCGAGTTTTCTAACCATATTTGGATCAATTCATCGTAGTATTCATCGATGATATTCTGGTATGCTCTAAGACCGAAGATAAGCATGATGAGCATTTTAGAGTAATGCTTTAGATACTTCAAGAGAAATAGTTCTACGCTAAGTTGAGCAAGTGTGAATTCTGGTTACGAGAAGTAACTTTTTTGGGGCATGTGGTTTCTGCTGAAGGGATCCAAGTTAATCCTAGAAAGATTAAAACTGTACTTGGTTGGAAACAGTCTAGGAATGTTTCTGAGATCCGCAATTTTTTAGGTCTTGTAGGTTATTATCGGAGGTTTGTTGACGGGTTCTCGTTGATTGCAGCTCCTTTAACTAAGCTTCTACGTAAGAATATTCCTTTTATTTGGACTGATACGCAACAATCAAACTTTGAAAAACTCAAGTATGTTCTAACTCAAGCTTCTATTCTAATACAGCCTGAATCTGGTAAGGAGTTCGTGGTGTATAGTGATGCATCGCATATTGGTCTGGGGTGTGTTCTGATGCAAGATGGTAAGGTTATAGCTTATGTGTCTCGACAGCTTAAGTTACACGTGTGGAATTATCTAACACGTTATCTCAAGCTGGCTATCGTGGTCTTTGCTTAAAAGATCTAGAGGCACTATCTATAGATGAGAAGTCTATCATCTACACCGATAACAAGAGTCTTAAGTACCTCCTTACTCAAAACGAGTTGAATCTTAGGTAATGTAGATGGATTAAGCTGCTTAAAGACTATGATTGTACGATAGAGTATCATTCCGGTAAGCCCAATGTGGTAGTCGATGCTCTCAGTTGTAGAGCAATGTCTAATTTAAGGGTAATGTTTGCTCGCCTAAGTCTGTTTGAATATGGGAGTCTGTTAGCCGAGTTACAAGTTAAGTCGACTTGGATTGATCAGATTCGGGATAAACAGTTGGGGGATAATTCTCTGATTCTGTATTTTCGTCAGGTTGAGAATAACAGCACGTCTGATTTTGGGTTGAATAATGAAGGGGTTCTTTGTTTTCGAAGATAGATTTGTGTACCAAACGACTTCTATTTGAGACAGTCGATTCTGAAGAAAGCGCATAGTAGCCCTTATGCTATGTATCCTAGTGGAAATAAGATGTATCGGGATCTCTATGAACTGTACTGGTGGCCGAGTTTGAAACGAGAGGTAACAGATTTTATTTTTCATTGTCTGACGTGCCAGCAAGTTAAGGCTGAACACCAGTTACCTTCGGGTTTGCTCCAACCCGTTAAGATTCCCTTATGGAAATGAGAGCATGTGATTACGGATTTCATTAGTGAGTTACCTTTAACACCTACTAAGAAGGATTTTGTATGGGTCATCGTGGATCGATTGACTAAATTCACCCATTTTATTCCGATTTGGACAGATTATTCTCTACAAAAGTTAGCCAAGCTTTACATTTCTAAGATTGTGAGACTTCACGGGGTTTCGATTTTGATAATTTCTGATAGGGATTATCGTTTCACTTCGCAATTTTGGAAGAAACTTCATGAAGCTTTAGGTTCGAGATTGAACTTTAGTAATACGTCCCATCCTCAGGCCGATGGTCAATTTGAGAGGGTGATTCAAATACTGGAGGATATGCTTTGGGGTTGTGTGATTGATTTTCGAGGTAGTTGGAAGGATTTTCTACACAACAATAGTTTTCAGTCTAGCATTCAGATTTCACTTTACAAGGCTCTGTATGGTCGTAAGTGTCGTACTTCGTTGGTTGTACTGAGTTGGGTGAACAACGAGTTTTGGGTCCTGAGTTGGTTTTCAAGACTGAAGATAAGGTCAAATTAATTTGGGATCATCTTAAGGCAGCTTCTAATAGACAGAAGTCCTATGCGGATCTGAAAATTAGGGACATTGAGTACTCTGTGGGGGATTACCTTAAGGTATCTCCGTGGAAAAAAGTTTTGCGGTTCGAACGTAAGGGAAAGTTGAGCCCTAGGTTCATTAGGCCATATCAGATTCTAAAGCGTGTAGGACCGATCGCTTATCAATTAAAGCTACCTTTGGAGTTAGACTGTATCCATGATGTGTTTCATGTCTCAATGTTGAGGCAGTATCAGTCTGATCCATCTCACGTACTTTCTATTAAGGAGATCGAGGTTAGACCCATTTGACAATTGAGGAGGAGATGATTTAGATTTTGGATCGAGATGTAAAGATTCTGAGGAGGAAGTCTATCCCGTTAGTTAAGGTTATATGGTAAAATCATGGAACTGAGGAAGCCACGTGGGAACCTGAGGACTCGATGTGTCAGCAATATCCTCATCTGTTCGGATCAGGTAAATTTCGAGGCTGGAATTTCTTTTAAAGGGTAGAGTTGTAACTCCTTGAGTTATTTAATTTTGTTTCTGTGAATTTTGTCAAAAATGAGTATCTGTTTCAATGGCTAAGTGTTTTGGATGTGTGTTTGAGGTCTTGGGTTCAAATCCCAATTATGACAAATTTTATTATTTTTTATCCTAGCCTATTCCTTAGCAACTGGGCTTATATTTTTTTTTAGGAAACTCATATTAGAATAAGCTTGCTGGTTTGAGTGGTAAGATGTTAACTTGGCCTAAGGTCTTGTGTTCGAATCCCTGTGCGAGCATGAATGTTAATTTTTACTTTGGTTGTCTGATAGAGAGAGGTTTGGTGGAGTTGGGATTTTGAGATAGTTGGATGTGGTTAGTGGGTAGAATTCTATGGGATAAGGTTGTTAGTGGATGGAATGGGGGAAAATTTTGTTAATTTTTTCCCTTTTCCCAAAAGTTCCATCATTCTGACGTTTTTTTCCTCTCATCTATTCTTTTCCTCTCCTAAGTAAATTTTCCTCCTCTTCATTCTTCAATTTTTGAAACCGTGTGTTATTGTTTGATTGATCGGTATTGTGGTTCATCTATCATTTCCTTCTGTCCCAATTTTGATTCGGGGAAGACCAAGGGGCTCAGGATTATCCGTTGGTGACTTAGTTGTATGGAACTATCGTTGTTCGATTGAAGGTTCTGGTTACTCGTAGGAGCGTTCGCATCAAATCTGAATCAGGTAATCTTCAAACATAGGCGGGTCAGTACAATGGAGGCTCAACGGTGACCACTAGTCGAGAAGCTAATTCTTAACTATCGGTTTATTTTAAAATCTGAATTATTTTGAGAGTTTTGTAATTTTTGGACTCTCTGGACTTTTTTATTTTTAATTTTGGTTTTGGGTGTGTTTTGAATTCTAAACTACGACGTTTGACAAAATCAAGGTTTGACGCAAACAAATGTTTTATCAAAATATGAACTTGGTTTTAAAATATAACGACTTTTAGGATTTCCACTGCAAATTAAGTTTTCCTGAAAGAACAAATTATCGATAGTTTTAGTAATAAACATGTTAACTGATATGTTTTATAAAATATGGATTTCTTCTTAGCGATAAAATATATGATGTTTTAATATAATATGGTTGATTTCAAAACAGTTCATCGTAACACTTCCAAATTCAGCCATAACGTCTAGGTTGAATTTGGGGTGTTACAGGTGGCCAACGTCGAGGGTGGTAATGAAGGAGCTGATAGGGATGAAGAAAAATGGTGAAAAAGCCCCCTTTTTTTCACTTTCAGTTTTTGTTGTTGAATGAAATGGGTCGTATAAGAGGGATGATAGGAAAATATCCAACGTGGCAAGTTAATTAGCCACGTCAGCTAGTTAACTACCACGTTACCTGTTTTGTTAGCCTGCAACGGAAAATGCTAGTGGATGGTTATTTTGTTATTTTCCTAAAATTTCGTGACTAAATTGAAAATTGAGTGATTGTTTTGTTATTTTCTCAAAGTTGAGTGATTCTTAGTGTAGTTTACCCAAAAATTTAAGTATTAAAATAAAAAGTTATTTAAAATTGGGAAAACGATTAAAAATCACATTTTATCAAATCATAAATTCAAATCAGACGGTAATTATAAATCTCCAGTTTTTCAAAATTATATATCTATGAGATAAATAAATAAATACAAGAGAGGGAGAAAAGAGAGAAAAATAAGAAATCGGAAAAGAAACACAAAAGAGTGGACTGATAAGAGAAACAGAGGCAGAGCAACAACAGCAACACCAAGCCTCCTCCTGCCTCAATTTCAGATTCATTACATAAATATATATATTAAAGCAATAATTTAGACAAGAAAATATACCCCAAGTTTTTCTTTTATTTTTCCCTGGGATGATTGTGTTTTCATTGTAAGATTTCTGCTTCTTCTTCTTCCTTTTTTATGTAATATTCTCAGTTTTTTTTTTCTTTCTTTCTTTTACCTGGTAATTGATATCTATTTTTATGTTGATTTTCAGGACCTTTTTGAGAAAAATTTAGTGTACTTGTTTAGATCTTTAAGGTCAGACAACAAATTCCTCTTGAAGTTCAAATTTTCAACGTAAATATGTACTTTGTAAAGAGCATATCTTCATCTCTGATGACTCTTTTCTATCTTAGTTGATCAAAAGCAGCAAAACCCAGAATTTATTTTCATTATCTTTCTTTTTTTCACACCATAAACTGCCGTAATAGTTTTTTTCCCCCAAAATCCGTTTTATTTTACTTAATTCATTCTCTTGAACAAAAATTCCATCTGGGGTCTTCCAGAATTTCTTCCTTTTTCTTCAACTTTGATCTTTTTTTTCTTCTTTTTTGATATGCAAGTTGAAACTTGTTTTGCTTTTGTTTATAGCAGGGATGGAGAAAGAAGAGAGGAGCCAAAGAACATGCAAAAAAATAGATTCAGAGCTGTTTTTACAGTGGGGAAACAGAAAAAGGCTAAGATGTGTGAGAGTTAAAGACTCTCAAAATACATCTCATAAATCCAATGCCACAACCCGTAGAAGATTCAATTCCTCTACTTTTTCTCATTCCAGTTATCGTCTCACTAGGTAAGAAAATCAATCAATTTTCTTGGCACCTTTTGTTGGTTTGGGATTATTAGATTGTCCCCTTTTTTTTTGTTCCTTTTACATCCTTTTTTTTGTTATCCTTTTGTTTGATTTCTGGGAAACTGTTGGGTTGGGAGGAGAAAAGCTTGAATTTTGTGTTAGTTTCTTTTATCCAAATTTGCTGCGAATGGCTATGGAATCTCAGCCAGCCACCTAGTGCGTGTAAGGAATTTTCCGAGAAAATGAGGTTGGAAACGTTGTTTTCCCTTTTCCCCTGTTTGGTTATAGAGAAGGGAAGTTTGAATTTGTTTGTTTCAGTGACTACTATATTTTTAGTCCCTTAGCAGACCTAACGTTGGTGTTATGAAATTCACAAGTAAAACTTTAATAATGAATTAGCAAGCTAGCACCAACTTGTGAAATTGACTCTCATTGTTTGTTTGATTGTAGGAATTCTGAGGTATCTATACTCCAGTCGACTATGACTGAGCACCAGAAAACTTCGTCACTGGAGAAGGAAGATCGGTACTACACAACAAGGGGATCAGCGGTGAGTTTAATTGATGAGAATGGGAAGGTAGTAGTGGATAGTAGCAGTACTGGAGATGATAAGAAAAGGGTAGTGTGGCCGAAGCTGTATATCACATTGTCAAGCAAAGAAAAAGAGGAGGATTTTATGGCAATGAAAGGGTGTAAACCTCCTCAAAGACCTAGAAAGAGAGCCAAGATCATTCAAAGGAGCTTACTTGTAAGTAACATCGATGAATTTATGCCAAACTTCCAATAATGCAACTATTGAATCATATGTCGTTTTTGAATGTGAGAATTGTAATAGCCAAACAATCGATTGGATCCTTTATTTTGGTTGAGGTACCCGTGTCTGACCCATATTTGGACATAGGTACGAGGAGATGACCCTCCAAGGATTCTCCAAATACATGGAAAAACTCTGAAAATATTGAACACTCGTAGTCTGAGTAACATTGAGTGAATTGGTTTTGGGTTGTTTCTTTTGCAAATTGGGTTTACTTATGTGGTGAATGGCAGTTGGTGAGCCCTGGTGCATGGTTGACTGATATGTGCCAAGAGAGGTATGAAGTCAGGGAAAAGAAGAGTTCTAAGAAGGTACATGATTCACTCTCTTCTTGATATATTTTTTCTATACAGTTTTTCTTCAGCTTTCAATATATTCTCATTTTTCTTCAAGTACCTGTGTCTGAAACATGGGTTTATATGAAAAATTTAGAAAAAATTGAGCATGTCCGTACCCATATCTGACAGTTACCAAAGTCAGAGTGCCATAGTTTCATTGTGTTTTTGTATGTCGATTGGGATAATGCAGAGACCAAGAGGATTGAAGGCCATGGGGAGTATGGAAAGTGATTCAGATTGACTTTGGGGGGTGCTATTTTCTCTTCTTAATTTTATGGAATACTTTTGCCGTTAATGGAAGAGAAAAATGACAAACAATATCTGCCAGATTTGTTGTATACAAGTTGAAATTTTCATTTTTATAAATGAAAATACCTAAATCATAAAATTCATAGTGTGATTTTGGTAACCATGACCTGCAATCAACCTATGTTATTTCAATTCCCAACAGGAATATCATATCTGAATTGAACTAATGTCAGACACGACCACTTTATCCAAATTCACCTGGCAAAAAAGGATATGGTAATCAACTCTAAATCTAAAGGATCCTTTGTTTTGGGACCCTTTTCTCATGATTCTTAAAAATAAAGAGGTAACATTCAGGTTATTACGTTGGGATATTAAAATTAGTGATTCAAGCCCAGTATTGACAGATGTCAAGTCAACAAGACCCACTTATAAATAATTAGACTTCTAAATTAGTATCCATAAATTTTTAATTGGTAAAACAAACTTTGGGGGGTGACAAACTAATAGTTTTAAGTCTGGAGTTGAATTCAACAACTTGGGGTTTGACTAATAGGATAAGTAATGACGCACAAAAGAAATTAAGAATCAAATAAACAATGAATACAACGAATTTCATTGATTAATGCCTTCTTACATGGTATTTACCTCTACTTCTGCATAAAAGCCAATGTTAACAATTTGTTGTAAAACTAAATCCTAAACCATATATCTGTATTTGGTTCTTAAGGCTATCTTGTGCACCATATTTCAAGAGACGGTAGTAATCTAATTACCTTTGTCAATGCTTTGAAAGATTTTGGGGGCAATCAAGAATGGAGTGGCTTAATGTTTCTAGACCGATTGTAAGTCAAAAACTGATCTGGTAGCTCTTCCAGTAGAGCCTGAACAGCAGAAATCTGCCCGCCTGTAAAAACACCCTCATTTGATTAGTCTAAATCAAATTGAAATCAACAAATTGTTCAACATCAAAAGTAGAAAATGGGTTTCGGGTTTGGTAATCGCCATTTCCAATTTTCTTAGGGTTGGCAAAGATACAAATGAGAAAAGAGTCCTTAATCATCTGTTTAGCCCATACAAGTGCTTGCCAATTATATCAACAGCCAAGCCAAGTCTACCACTAATTTAAGGCCTCCAAAATTTTTTCACTGTTGCTCTGACTTTCTCTAAATACATTCAAAGTTTGGGGTACGTAATCATTCTTTGCTTGAGGTAAAAATCATTAAGGTTAGGACAAAAGGTTTGATAAAATGGAAAAGCTTGGTGATGTAGAACATGACTTACTATGCACTTCTCGCATGGGAACAAATTGTACAATGTCTCGTGTAGCAACCCGACCTGTTGAACTCTCCAATCGACGTCCATCATCAGCATCCAGAACCTACAAAAATAATAAGACCAGAAAACCTTTCTCTTATCATCATTTACAACCAAGTATAGCACTCTATCTAGAAACGCAAAAATTGACAATTCAAAAATCCCAGATTGTTCTGGAATACAATGGCATACCTCCATTTGTTTAAAGTCTGCATTCCCCACTCCAACTATAAGAATGGATAGAGGTAGATCGGATGCCCTAACCAAAGCATCCATTGTTTCCTGTATATCTGTCAGAACCCCGTCCTACATAAGACCACATACCTTTATAAGTTAAGGCAAATTCTTAACCTGCTACATAGACGTAATAGTTCATTTTTACCGTTATAATGAGCAGCACAAAATATTTGGTAATGTCATTTGAGGTAGCCTGGGAAGCCAATTGTGCAGCCGTGTTGATTACAGGGCCGAACAAAGTAGGTCCAGCCAGAGTGACAGTGTGCAGAGCATTAGCATAAGCAGCCATGATGCCTTGAACACCTTCGACCTTTTATAGGAAGTAAATTAACTAGTCTTAGAAGAAAGTGTGCAGCTTTCCAGGTGAAGGATTATGGTGAACACAACAAACGTGCCTTCTCTTACCTCATAGGCATTTGTACCGTTCAAGTTAAAGCAATGGGATAAAGTGCCACCATATCTCCCTCCAAAGCCCCAAGCTGGAAATCTCCTATCAGAATCATAAAATTGTATGACCTCCCCAGCCTCTATTATAGCCTGTTAATGATATCATTATAAAATTTCCCCCATTCCAGAGAATTCAAACAATGTAAATCCCAATACTATCTCATGGAGAACATTTCTACTCTAAATAGAAATGCATTATTAAGAGCTACCCCAGACTTACTTTCTGGTAAGAATTCAATCGACCTGAAGGATCAATGTAGTGCAAGGAATCTTGATTTTGAGGAATCCCATTTGAAACTGGACAAGTCAAATATGTAAATTTGTACCAGAACATAAGATCAGAAATAGGGAAAACAAAAATCCCTAGAACAAGCATATCAAAGAGCACAAAATTTATTTACCTGTAAAGTCAACGGCAACCATAAAATTTAGCTCAAATCCACTAGAAATGTAGTCAAGGAAACTGAATTGCTCTTTCCCAATAAATTGATCTACAAAGAGCTGGCCCTTGAGAACCTGTAAGCCAAAGGTATGTTTAACAACATCTACATATTTTTGGTAAAAATATTGATGCCAAGCATGGTGATCACCTTTTCCTGACCACGATGAGTTGGGAAAACCAGATTTGCACCACTTCTTTCTTTGTGAAGTTTTTCCAACTCAGAAACTGATTTATGAAGTTGGCTGATTAAGTTAATAAATAAGTCCAAAGTCAGCCAGGCAACAACAATTTTAACTGGTAAAAGCAACGGTGAATAAGACCAACAAATGCAGAGGCCAAAATATTAAAAAAGTTACCCAATAAGTACATGATTGCCATTACTGTTGAAATTGAAACACTCGATAAGTAATGGGTTATCCTGTAATCAACATAGAACATAGAATCATAACTATGGTTCCCAAAATCTTATAAACTTTTAAGATATTATCGCAGGAGCCTTAAAGAAATTGCAATCTTGCCTTGCTTCCAAACTGTTGCATGCTTAGATATAACGGTCTCCAAACTGGATTTAAATTGTTGTTTATCACCTCTGTCTTGCATATTGGTACATATTTTCCACTTTCAGTTAGTCTTGATATTCTCAAGAAAGGATCCTATAACCAATAAGAGTATGGAAGTTAGAAAACATAGATGCACATGCACAACCAAATTGGTTGTATCAGAGAACATACACTTTTAGAAAACATGTCCTTGTTGCCTAACTGAGAACAACGCAATTTCATCTCCACAGCCATTCTGGATAAACAAGATTCTTCAGCATGGACAGTAAGTGTCCCAAAGTTTTTGGAACCTCCTGGACCGTTTTTTCCATGGAGATTGAGAGTTAAAGATCAATTTCTTTTGGTCACTATCTGCCAAGCAAAAAGTGAAGAACACATGTTACCAGTAAGAAAGATTTAACAAATCATTCTAAAAGGTTCTCTAAGCCACATCTTCCGGAAAACTAACAGTGACAAGCAAATTCTATTTACAACAGGAGGGAAATGCAATGTTTTTTAGTAGCCATAATGAAAATACTGAGCAGGTTTTTCAATAACTTAACTTGAAAGACAGTAGATGCAGATGTAATAATTCTAAACAGTACTTCCCTAGTTCATAATAAAGAATTATATATTAAAATCCAAGAAATGGATACAAGACAACTCACCTCAGACAGAACACAAGTGGCTTCTCCCAAAAAATCCTGCTCATTCAGCTTTAGTGCCTACAAATCAACACAATAGAAGTTGAATAATATAGTTCAGCCAATACTTTCAGCACATTCCTCACCAAACTTGGGAACACTGCTCTAAGGAACCATAAAAGCAGACAGAAAATGACATTAATCTGAAATATTTATCCTTTATGAGATTTCTTTCAAAGTTTTCCTCCCTGATTCAATCCTGACCTTTCTGTTTTCTCTGAGAATCCATGTTGAGTGAATAAATGTTTAATTGCTTTAAATTGCAGACCTATTTCTATGATCATCCATTCCATTTATACAATATTTGAATTCCCATTTAGCGCAATCAGCACAAAAATTCTATAATGGGAATTCAACTATTATTCAACCAAAATAATGCTAGATTCTATACAGTACCACTTCAATTAGTGTCAAAAAAAGCATTGGTACTTTTCATACTATAAATTCCACATGCCAAAAGAAAAGAAAACAACAACAACAAATTTTCAAAACCAAAGAATTTTTATGAAACAACTGTCCTTTCACAAGTTGGAAACTTTTGGTCCAGTAGTAAAATTTGTAAAAGCCCAGTAATAAAATTTGTAAAACACTTCCTACATTTAAGCAATGATGCTGTGACTCTTCATTTTTCTTGAAATTCCCGTGTCCGGCTAGATATGGGGTATGACCCTCCAAATACATGGGAGGCTTAGAAAAAAGTGAGCATGCCTATGTCAGACACATACCCATATCTACCAAATTCATGCCTGAGTTTGAGTAACATAGCATCTCAGCCTCAAACTCATTGGCAATTATTGTTTTATGATGGTCTATTATTTAGGCTCCTCAAGTATTAGGTGTTATATGAATCAAATTATAAAATTCATTCAAAGGAGTTTCATTTAACAAATATAAGGAGGTTATCTAGCACAATGATAACTTGAAACATTATGATTGGTAAAGAAGCGATAGTAATCTGACATTGTCTACTGATATCTCTGCAGAACTTGTCAATGTTACATTAAATTTGGACTTGAAACAACAAAGACTTGAAAAAAAAAAAAGGACTTTTGACATACCTTCACAGACATGTTGTAATACTTGGTATCCACATCATATACATGAAAACTGGAGCAGGAGGAAAGAGAGGAACATGAGTCTCAAAATCCACATACAGAGACACACAAAACTACGATATATCTTTTGTTTTTCTCTTCTTTT
>CM025257.1:19079541-19100414 GCA_013677275.1 Gossypium schwendimanii
AAAAAAAAAAAACAATAAATACCTTAATGCTTACATGATATCTTTATCAATTTAAATAAACCACAATCCATGTCAAAACATACCAAATCAAGTACATGAGCATTTGAAATCAACCTTTAACATGGTACATTTCACTAGAACATCAACTAAACTTATCCAAGTTTTATGCTCAATTTGTCATACCAAAGTACTTCATTTAAATTCCAATTAATTTCGAACTAACGATTTTTAAACTAGGAACATATATATGTCCACAATTTGAGTTAAACCATACATAGATCATGCTTAACATTCAAGTATACAAACCCAAGTCATTCATCAACTTGACTTATTGAACTGCCCAATTTATGTAGCCTTTACTGTCACACCCGATTTTCTTTAAGTCTAGAAATTAAGGAATAATTGGGGTTAAATTGAAAGAAGCATTAAGTTGATGGAATATACTGAAAAATCAAGAAAAATTTGGTAACTGGTTGGGACATAGTTGAGATCCAACTCTGATTCGGTCGAATTAGAACCAACCGATTCCTTAGTTGGAGATAAAATGATTACCAACGGATGGTTTCTATAGGGTTGATAATCAAGCGTGAAGGACTATAAATAGCTGGAAAATAACTTCCCAAAGAGAATTTCTCTCAATTTGGTTTCATTTTCTTCCCTCTTTCATCTTCTTCTTTGGTTGCTCCAAAGAAGAGATAGTTATAGGAAGCTCTGCATGGCAAGAAATCCTATTAGCTAGTAAAGTTCTAAGTCCTTTGGTGTTCGTAAATTTAAGAAAATAAGTTAAAAAATTTTAAAACCTTTGAATGGTTCTGCATGTTTTTGAAAATCAAGTTTTTAAGCTAGAATGCTAAGTTTAACTCATGATTTTTTTGTTAAAATGCTTAGCTGCTTCTATAAGGAGAATGGAAGCTCTAACGTTTGGAAAAAAACTTTAGGTGAGTTTCTATACCCTATTACTCAGATATCGTATAGCTATCATGAATCATTGTTGAGTTCAGAGTAAGTTCTATGATGATGTATGTTCTCTGTTGTTTGAGAATGCTTTACATGCATAAGGTTGAGTAGGTATATGGATATCTGCAAGTGTGTTGGTATGCATGAAATAGTTGTGGTACCATACATAAATTTAGCGTATTCCATGATAATATGTTTATAAGTTGAATGTATTGTATGTTCATGATGGAAAAGTACAGAGGGAAAATTAATTGACGAGTTAGATGAAGTTAGGACTAGGTGGATGGATTGGAGAAGGGAATTTCTATATACCACTATCCAGACTTTGTTGGGTTCAAACCGTGATGAGCAAAGCTCCGAGCCTTGTAAAGGGGACACTATAGTGTTCGAGCATCAAGGTTAAAAGTGGCAAAATGGAGGAATGGTTAGATAGATAGGGAATGAAATTTTTGTTAGATTTCGCAATCTGGTGTTGTTAGGTGTAAATCGTGATGTGCGAAGCTCCGGGCCTTACAGAAGGGGCACTACGGTGTTCGAGCATTAAGGTTAGAAATGAGGCAGAGTGAGAGTGATGCCATGACGACGATTATTAAGTTCCTTAGAGCAACACCACGACAACGGTCAATAAGCTTTATAGGGGCGACACCACGATGGCGGTAATATCCTACGGGGTGACACCTGAAGAGAGGTTTAAAATGTAAGACAATAACTTGGCTATGGAAACCAACAGAGTCTGCCAGAATTGTAACTGCCCGTTTATCAATGGTGTCGAAAATAGTGATTTGGAGACCACAATTCCAACATGTCAGTTCATAAATATTAACTATTTAATATTTACGATGTTTTAGGTGTCGTATTAAATTTTGCTTTATAAATTTTAACATTAAATAAGTTAATTAAAGAAAATAGGTTAATTCGTAAAAGATGCAAACTTAATTATTATTTAATTTTGTTGATTTAATAGTTTAGATTACTAAATGTATGAGGGCCCAAATGGTATTCAGACCATGGTGATTTAAGTGGACAGTTTTAGGCTAGACATTAATTAAAAAACATGTTTTGGTTAAAGGGAAAAATTTTAATTAGTTAAATTAAACTTAAACTAAAGAAAAAAAAAGGTCATCTTCTTTAGTGGGATTTTTTCCACTGAAAAACCAAGTGAAAAACTCCATTAAATGATCTTAGGTTTCAGCAAAACAAGCTTGTGCATATCAAGAACAAGTTGATAATCGGGGAAAAAGGAAGGTAGCGAAATAGTCTCTGAACTTTTGTCACTACTGCAATTTAGCCCTAGTAAGTTCGTTCAGTTTATTTTTCATATATTTTAAAATGTGTATTGAATATACAAGTGATTGTTGAATACCTTGATTGAGTACTTGATGAGTCCTTAGTATTAATTGAGAATATAGTTTTTTGGGATTTATTTAATGATAATATGATTTGAGTCGGATTAACGTAGGATAGAGTATGATTGGCATGCCAATAGGTTATAGAGTGCACTGTACGAGATTGATATGTGAAAGGGTGATGATTTTTTATTTATATTGATGCATTGAATATATCGAGGTTCAGCAGTTTTTGGGAACTGTCGAATTATATTACAGTGATTTTGACATGTTACCAGGGGCGAATGTATATCCTTCAGGCTTGCCACTTAGTGCCTAGGCGTGTTTTTTGAGGGATGTTAGCCTACGGGCTAGGCACTTGGTGCCAAGGAATGTTTTCGTTGAATTGGCTCATTTTTGCTATTAGCATGTTTTGGGTGCATAACTGTGTACTCGTATCCGTTATATCATACAGCGGGCAACATTTCCAGTGTTAAATGTTTTGTTCATGAATTTTTTATAACATTATGGCCTGATATTGAATAATCTCGTACGATTATGTTCAAATGTAGCTCATACTCTTTTGTGTATAACTCACCTGTTATGAGTTGTGGTTGATAGGAAACACTGACTATTAATCTTGTTATTTAAGTTTTCATGTTATTTTGATAGGCTTTACTTTTTTAAATCGACGAACTTACTAAGCTATATAAAATCTTACTTGAGTTATTTGTCTATTTCGTTGTAGATAACATTTCATGAAAATTGGGCGATTAGATCAAGATGAAGAAATCACACTATCCCTATATCTTTTGGTAGCTTTGAACATTTACTTTCGGTTATATGACGTAATAGGTGTTTTGTAAAGGCTTTGATTTCTAATTACTTGGGGTAGTTGCCATACTTGAATGATTTTGTCTTTGATATATTTTGGTTTATGTGTAAACATGCCTTTAATGTTTGGCTTGTTTTGGTACATAAATAAGTGTTTTAGTCTTTTGGTTAAATGCTACTATTAAAGATAATATTATGCTAGAAGTAAACTTGAATGGTTTGTGTGAATGGGAAATTTTGATTTGTGTTCATGGTGAGGAATTATAAGCTTTATATGTAACTTGGTTGACAAATTGAATTGTGGTGTCAATAAGAACATATTGGTTAGGCACTTAGGATGGATGTTTTGACATGTTTTGAGCTTGTTTAGCTGTGTTTTGAGATATTCTAATTGATGGTAATTGGGTCGCCTGACGTACAAGTAAGCATGTTTTAGTAAACTTGATTTTTAAGGTACAATTAGTAGCACACGGCCTAGGACACAGGCTATCACACGTCTGTGTGCCACACACAGTCTCCCCACACGACTATGTGTCATTGTTGTTTTAGGTGTAGGTTTCACACGGCTGTGTGTCTCAAGTCAGTATGTTACATGATTTGGCACATGGCTTACAACACGACCGTAGGACCCAACTTCGAATGCTCACACTGGTTGGCATACAACCTGCGACACGACCGTACGGTCCTATTTCAAATATTCACACAGGTGGACACACAGGTTAGGACATGGCCGTGTGTCCATACTTCGAGTACTCACACGGTCTGGGGTGTGTGACATGGCCGTATGACCCCTGTTTTTCAATTTTTTCCCAAATTTTCTATTTTGATTCAAAATGGCCCCTGATTTTTTTAAGTTATTATTAGGGCCCTATAGGCTCGATTTAAGGTCCATATATGTAATTCCTACTCGATTTATATGAATTATTGAATGATATTGGATAATTTATATAATTGTATCTATTTGAGTTTAAATGTTTTGAATTGTTTTGTAACACTCCATAACTCTAATCCAGTAATGGAAACAGTTAGAGGTGTTACATTTAGTGGTATCAGAGGTACGATTTTTCCAGTTTTTGGATTGAACGTAACATGTTTGAGGTTTAAAAATTACATGCCATATAAACCTGCGATAGTGTGATATTATTGATCGGATCTAATAGCTGATTTTCTTATAGATTTTAAAGATGTCAACAGAATCTGGTCGCGCTGACACGAATGAAGTAAATAGTAACATCTCGACTAATGAACAAGAAACAAGCTGTAGCTTACCGTTTCCACAAATGTTTAAAAATAAGGGTAAAACTGTTTTCTTCGATTTCATGGGTCAGTGGTTCACGAAATTTATACGAACCAACCTAATGGCTCAACAACCTCCATCCCTTGTTATACCTCTTGTGATACCTCCACTTGCTCAGAAATGAGTCGACGAATCATTATCGACAAAGTTAGAAAATGTGGTACTGAAGAATTCTGGGGTAGAGTAGAAGATGATTTGACTAAAGCTGAGTATTGGCTTGAAAACATTCAGCGAGTCTTTGATTGAATGGCTTGTTCTCCTAGTGATTATCTCAGATGTGTTGTGTATTTACTGAAAGATGAAGCTTACAACTAGTGGTCGACGTTGTCAGCAGTGGTACCGAAGGATAACATTAACTGGGACTTCTTCAAGTCTGAATTTAAAAAGACGTATGTCAACAAATGATATTTAGATCGAAAAAGGAAAGAATTTCTTGAGTTAAAGAAAGAGAATAAATCGATAGCTGAATACGAGAGAAAGTTTGTGTATCTTAGCAAGTACGCTCAGGAAATTGTGCCAAATAAGGAAGAAATGTGCATCCGTTTTGAAGATGGTTTAAACGATGAAATTAAAATGATGATTGGAGGGACAAAAATTTGATAGTTTGTGGTACTATCTAATCGAGCTTAAAAGATGGAAGAAGTTTATAATAATAAGAAACAAAGAGAAAGGAAGGCTCGGGAGTTTAATAAAAAAAGCTTCTCAAAGTCGTTCTCTGTACCACCATCAAAGAAGACAAAAGAAGAATTTATTCGTGACACTTCAGCATCTAGGTTTCCAAGTAGAAACAAATCAATTCAACATGATTCCAAAAATCCAATTAAGCCTGCTGATAGTGTGGAAAGTGTTCGAAATACTCCTAAGCTAATTTGTAATCATTGCAGAAAACTTCACACTAGTGAATGTAGAACCAAACTAGATGCGTTTTATAGATATGGTTCGACTGATCATTTTGAGCGGAATTATCCAAGATTAGCGGGAGATAATGATGTACGAGGTGATAAAAAAATGTCCACACCTCAGAAAGGTAGAGGCCTTGGTTAGAGCAGTAATACTGAAGCAAACCGTAGTGGGATCAAAGATACGGTTCACCGATCTGAAATTAGAGCACCTGTATAGAAATATGTTTTTCAAGCTAGGGAGGAAGCTACCACACCTGATGTTATTGCTGGTATATTCTATCTCTTTGATGTTAATACATATGAATTGATTGATCCTAGGTCAACTCACTCGTATATTTGCACTGCATTAGTAACATATAAGAATTTACTTGTCGAGTCAACTGAGTTTGATGTTCAAGTTACAAATCCACTGGGTTAAAGTGGTAGTTAATTTAATATGTTTTAAGTGTCCACTGAAAGTTCAAGGCTGTGAATTTCTTGTTGGTTTGATGTTTCTACCTTTTTAGAAATTTGATATTATTCTGGGAATAGATTGGTTGACATTACACAATACTGTGGTAAACTGTAGATTGAAACGAATTGATATAAAATGTCAAATGGGTGAAATAATTTCAGTTCAATCAGATAGATCAAACAGTGTTACCAGAGTTATTTAAGCTATTTTGGCATAGAAAAACTGATTCATAAAGGTTGTGAGCCATTTCTAGCTTATATACTTGATATTCGAGATTCAGAGTTGAAGATGGAAGGTGTCAATTGTAATGGAATTTATAGATGTGTTTCCTGAAGAGTTACTGAGATTGTCACTAGAGCGTGAGTTGAATTTTTTATTGATTTGACACCTAGAACCGCTTCAATATCAATTTCACCGTATAAAATGACACCAATTGAGTTGAAAGAATTTAAAACACAATTGCAAGAATTATTAGACAGAGGTTTTATTCAGCCGACCGTGTCTCCTTAAGGAGCACCTGTGTTATTAGTAAAAAAAAAAAGATGGCTCATTAAGATTATGTATTGATTACAAGCAGTTGAATAAGGTTACAATAAAGAATAAATATCCTTTGCCCGAGATCGACGATTTATTTGATCATTTGAAAAGTGCAACCATGTTTTTGAAAATAGATATCAGATCTGGATATTATTAGTTGCGAGTAAAAGATTGTGATGTGTCAAAAACTACTTTTTGAACCCGTTACCGTCACTAAGAGTTCCTGATGATGCCTTTTGGATTAACTGTCCCTGCTACATTATGGATTTGATGAATCGGGTTTTCTAGCCTCATTTGGATAGATTTGTGGTTGTATTTATTGATGATAAACTGATCTATTCTAGAACAAAATCTGAGCATGCTCAACATTTAAGAATTGTGTTACAGATGTTACGCAAGAAATAGATGTTTGCAAAATTTAGTAAATGTGAATTTTGGCTCTACGAGGTCAGATTTCTTGGTCATGTAATTTTTCGGATGGAGTTCGTGTTGACCCAAGTAAAATTTCCACTATTGTTAATTGGAAAGCTCCGAAAAATGTTTTAGAGGTACGACGTTTTTCAGGATTAGCTGGTTGTTATCGTCGTTTTGTTAAGAATTTTTCTATTATTGCATCATCAATGACCAAGTTCTTATAGAAAAATGTTAAGTTCATTTGATTAGATAAATGCCAAAAGAGTTTTGATCAGTTGAAAAGCATGTTGACAGAAGCTCCAGTACTGATTCAACCTAAATTTGGAAAAGAATATGTTGCTTACAACGATGCATCGCTCAATGGACTAGGTTGTGTGTTGATGCAAGTCAGAAAAGTAATAGCATATACCTCTTGCCAATTAAAGTCACATGAGAGAAACTACCTGACTCGTGATCTATAATTGGCTGCGATTGTTTTTCCTTTGAAGATTTGACGGTACTATTTGTATGGTGAGAAATGTCACATATTTACAGATCACAAAAGCTTGAAATATTTGATGACTAAAAGAGAATGGGATTTGAGGCAGCGACAATGGCTTGGGATGCTGAAAGATTTTGATCTCATTATTAGTTACCATCTAGGAAAAGCTAATGTGGTTGCAGACGCGGTTAGTAAAAAATATTATTTGCTTTGAGAGCATTGAACGTTCGATTGACTTTGAATAATGATGGTTTTGTTTTAGCAAAATTGAAAATTAAACCATTGTTTCTTCAGTGAATTCAAGAGTTGCAAAATGAAGACTCAAAGTTGATAACTAAACGAGATAAGGTTCAGAGTAATTCATCTACAAAATTTAGTGTTGATGCTGATGGTATATTATACTTTGACAAGAGACTATGTGTTCTGAATAATTTGGATTTAAAACAAGACATTTTGTCTGAAGCTCACAATAGTACGTACTCTATTCATCCGGGTAGTATAGAAATGTTTTGTGATTTGAAACAGATGTATTGGTGGTCAGGTATGAAAGGAAAAAATTTTGAGTTTGTAGCTAAATGCATAGTTTGTCAGCAAGTAAAAGTCGAGCATCAAGTATCGTCTGAAGTATTATAGCTTATCATGATTCCAGAATAGAAGTGGGAACAAGTCACGAGGGGTTTTGTATCTAGATTGCCTATATCATCGAGAAAGATTCGATTTGGGTTATTGTTGACAAATTGATGAAATCGACCCATTTTATTTTAGTAAGAATGGATTTTTTGCTTGAAAAATTAGCTGAGTTTATGTGTCTGAAATTGTTAGATTGCACAGAATGCCAATATCAATTATTTTGGATCGAGACCCGAGGTTCACATCTAGATTCTGGGGTAAAATTCATAAGGCTTTGGGCATTAAATTAAATTTTAGCACAACATTTCATCCACAAACAGATAGGCAGTCAGAACGAGTAATACAAATTTTGAAATATATGTTACGATGTTGTATCATTGAGTTTGAAGGTAGCTGAGAGAAATATCTGCTGTTAGCTAAATTTTCCTATAATAATAGCTATCAATCCAGTATTAAAATGACACCATTTGAAGCTTTATTCAATAGAAAATGTAGAACACCATTGTACTAGTCTGATTTGTGAAACGGCAGATGAATTTTGAGTTATTTGTGATTGCTTGAAAGCCGCATCAGATCGTCAGAAGTCATACACAGATTTAAAAAGAAAAGATATAAAATTTGTTGTTGGTGATCATGTGTTTTTTAAAGTTTCACCGTGGAAAAAAGTGCTTTGGTTAAGCAGAAAAGGGAAATTGAGTCTGAGGTTTATTGCACCGCATGACATTATTAAGAGAATCGATCCTATAGCTTACATATTAACCTTACCTCCTAAACACGAAATAATTTACAATATTTTTCATTTTTCAAAGTTGAGACGATATAAATCAAATCCTTCACATGCAATTACTCCTAGTGAAATTAAATTATAACTGAACATGTCATATTCTAAAGAACCGATGGGAATTTTAGCTCGCAAGGTAAAAGAACTTCGGAACAAACGAGTACCATTAGTAAGAGTTTTTTGGCATCGACACAATATCGAGGAAGCTACTTGGGAGACTGAGGAATCAATGAGATTTCAATACCCGAATTTATTCTAAAGTAACAATTTTGGGGATGAATTTTTCTAAAGGGAGAGTGTTGTAGCAGCTCGTTTCTCAATGGTGTTGAAAATAGTAGTTTCAAGACCACAATTCTGACGTCTCAGTTCATAAATATTAACTACTTAATATTTATGAGGTCTTAGGTGTCGTATTAAATTTTCTTTAGGAATTTTAACGTTAAATAAGTTAATTAAAAAAAATGGGTTAATTCGTAAAATATGCAAAATTTGATTATAATTGAATTTTATTGATTTGATAGTTTAAGTTACTAAATGTATGATGGCCCAAATGGTATTTAGACCATAGTGATTTAATTGGACAATTTTAGGCTGGACATTAATTAAAATGCATGTTTTGGTTAAAGAACAAAATTTTAATTAGTTAAATTGAACTTAAACTAATAAAAGAAAAAGGACATCTTCTTTAGTGAGATTTTTTCCACCGAAAGGCCAAGTGAAAAAATCCACTAGAGGAGCTTAGGTTTCGATAAAACAAGCTTGTGCATATCAAGAACAAGTTGATAATAGAGAAAAAGGGAAGGTAACAGAATAGTCCCTAAACTTTTGTTATTATTGCAATTTAGCCCTAGTAAGTTCGTTCAATTTATTTTCATATATTTTAAAATGTGTATTGAATGCACAAGTAATTGTTGAATACCTTGATGAATCTTTAGTATTAATCGAGAATATAATTTGTTTGGAACTTATTTAACGATAATATGATTTGAGCCGAATGAACGTAAGATAAAGTGCAATTGGCATGCCAATAGGTTATAGAGTGCACTATACAGGATTGATATGTAAAAGGGTGATGGTTCTTGATTTATATTTATGCACTAAATATTTCGAGGTTCAGCATTTGTTGGGAATTGTCGAGTTATATTACAGTGATTCTGGCATGTTACTGGGGGCAGATGTATAGCCTTCAGGCTTGGCACTTAATGCACAAGCATGTTTTCGGAGGGATGTTAGCCTACGAGCCAGGCACTTAGTGCCAATGCATGTTTTTAGTTAGATTGGCTCATTCTATTGGCGTGTTTCGGGTGGATAACTGTGTACTCATATCCGTTATATTGTTCATCGGGCAACATTTCCAATGTTAAATGTTTTGTTTATGAATTTTTGATAGCATTATGGCCTGATATTGAATGATCTGGTACAATTATATTCACGTGTATCTCATACTCTTTTGTGTATAACTCATCTGTTATGAATTGTGGTTAACAGGAAATACTAACTATTAATCTTGTTATTTAAGTTTTTATGTTTTTTCGGTAAGCTTTATTATTTTAAATCAACGAACTTACTAAGTTATATAAAAGGTTACTTGTGTTATTTGTCTATTTCATTGTAGATAACATTTCGTGGAAATTGGGCAATCGGTTCAAGTTGAAGAAAACACACTATCTGGATATCTTTTAGAAGCTTTGAACATTTACTTTCAGTTATATGACATGTAATAGGTGTTTTGTAAATACTTTGATTTCTAGTTACTTGGGGTAGTTGCCATACTTGAATGATTTTTTCTTGGATATATTTTGGTTTATGTGTAAACATGCCCTTAATGTTTGGCTTGTTTTGGTACATAAACAAGTGTTGGTCTTTTGGTTATATGCTACTATTAAAGGTAATATTATGCTAGAAGTAAACTTGAATGGTTTATGTGAATGGGAAAATTTGATATGTATTCATGGTGAGGAATTATAGGCTTTGTGTGTAACTTGGTTGATAAATTGAATTGTAGTGTCAATGAAGACAAATTGGTTAGGCACTTAGGATGATATTTTGATATATTTTGAGCTTGTTTAGTTTTGTTTTGAGTAAGTCTAATTGATGGTAATTGAGTTGCTTGATGTCCAAGTAAACATGTTTTGGTAAACTTGATTTTTAAGGTACAATTAGGAGAACACGGCCTGGAACACAGGTTGTCACACGGCCGTGTGTCATTGTTGTTTTATGTGCAGATTTCACACGGTCTGAGACACAGCAAGCGACACGGTTGTGTGTCACAGGTCAGCATGTTACACAATTTGGTACATGGCTTATGGCACAACCATGTGACCCAACTTCGCATGCTCCCACGGGCTGGCACACGGCTCGCGACACGACCGTGTGGCCCTATTTTGAATATTCACACAGGTGGACACATGGGCTGGGACACGGCCGTGTGTCCATACTTTGAGTACTCACACAGTGTAGGGTGTGTCACACAGCCTGGCCACACGGCCATGTGACTCATGTTTTTCAATTTCTCCTAGATTTTCTGTTTTGATTCAAAATAACCCCTGATTGTTTTCAAGTTATTCTTAGGGCCACATAGGCTCGATTTAAGGTACATATACGTAATTCGTACTTGATTTATATGAATTATTGAATGATATTATATAATTTGTATAATTGTATCTATTTGAGTTTAAATGTTCTAAATTGTTCTGTAACACTCCGTAACTCTAATCCGGCAACAGAGATGGGTTAGGGATGTTACAAGGATGTTAAACATGAGGTAAAAAAGTGTAAGATCATAGCTCAACAATAACAACATATGAAATCTGTCGGGACATTAAACGTAGGGTAGACCGCCAATACGATAATTATGGAAAATCATATATATAGAAAAGAAGGTTAGAAGAAAAATGCAAGTGTTGGTGAGCAATAGTTAGCAAGAGAATTTTGAGGAATTCGTCGAACAAGGAATAAGTAGTAGAAATGGGAACAATTAGCCAAAATAGTAATCATGAAAGCCAGTATCGCATATGGATGGTAAACCAACAAGAATCAGACATGGGAAATGATTTACCACTAGTGCCTAGTGTATAGACAAATGAAAAGAAAAATATTTATCCGAGGATAACAGATAAGGATCCATAATTTAGAACTGCTAGAAGGTGCTCAGTAAAACCTTGTAAGTTAAAGGTTCGATCATAAGTAACCCAGATAGTCTATTTGATAAAGAGGGGTTAGTTAGAACCCATTGACAGGAAGAGGTACTAGGAAAGTTAATCCAAGTGACATATGTCTGTCAAGACTATTCCTTTTTGAGGAAAACCTAGTGCGAGAATATCTTCTATAGAGTTAGTTCCACAGGAACCATCATATAAGGAAGAATGTGAATTTGAATAGTTAATAGTCTGCTAGAAATTATAAGCAAACATGGTATAATGAAGACAGATTTGATGTGCCTTAAAGGAAAGGTATCGAAATTACAACAGTTTATAAGGGGTAACCCAAACAACATTTCAACCCGAATGTAAGCTAGAAGTAGAAAGGATGAAATAAGGTTAAGACCGCTAGTGTGTTGTAGCCCTTTTCTAGTAGGCCTTATAAGTAGAATGTCAGTTTATCTACCAGAGCTATGACGTGTTTACGAGTTAGGATAAAGTTAAATGGATGTTCATGATAGGAAGTGTGAAAAAAAAAGGAACATAAGGTAATATGTACAAGGAAAGTGAGAATGTGTAAGAATGATAAATCATCTAGCATTCACCAAAATTAGTTGAATGATCATAAGCTCGACCAGGTAATGATCACTCAACAATCAGTCCGCCAATAAAGAAATACAGAAGTCGAATGGGAGTTCAACACTCTATATAAAGCACAAATGTCTAAGTAAATGAAGGAGTTACAGTATTTTAAGGTAATACCTCAGCAAGAAAAAGGCTAGTCACATTCATATATGTAGTAGCAAACAAACTTACTAAGTTCATTTGAACTTATAGAAGTTTTGGCCAATGTTGCAAGACTCATGGGATAAAGAACTCGATGAGAGACTAATCCAGGCCATGTTAGACCAAAGAACATCATCAATTAGGTGTTATGCACATGAGAGTGGGTACCTTTAGAGGCTTTGCCTCGGGGTTAGAGATCCTGTATTTTAATAATTTCTCTTAGGATTCAAAATTTCAAAATAGTCAAATTATGTTAAGTTCGAAGTTCTTAATGTACAAAGTATTCTTGTTAATGTATTAAAGTTTGATTGGCGACCTTTTTCTTATTGAAGTTTGTCATTAGCTAAATGGTTCAATCTTGACACTTTATACTTGATTATGTCCCGTATGCTTGTCTTCAGTAATGAATGTCATTTTCTCTAGTTGTCCAGAACCATATAATCTGATTTTGCCCAGAGAATGCATTCATGAAACTCATAAACTCATGGCCTGAAGAAGCATCTACTAGTCGATCAATGGAGGGAAACAGGAAACTATCTTTCGAACAAACCTTATTTAGGTTTGTAAAATCAATCCACATTCTCCTTTATTCTAGGACTTCGATACCATTACCATATTCGACACCCAATCTAGGTAAGACACCATTCAAATAAAACCAATGGCTAACAATTCATTCACCTCCTATCAAGCTCAACTATTGTCTTTGAGAAGAATTGTCTTTTCTTTTTCTTTACGGGACGTAAGTTGGAATCCACCCCCAAAGAGTGTTGAATAATAGAGGGCTGAATCTCTAGCATGTCAACGGTAGACCAAGCAAAGACATCTGTACACTATCAAAAGGGAGCTCAACAACTCCTTTTCCGAGGATAGGAGGGTGGCAACACTCTGGGTTACTCTGCTCTGGTCCCTATCACATAAATGCAGGGATTCAGTTGTTTTTACGGCTTTGATTTTTGGAAGCTTGGCCTTAGATATAACTTCCATATCATCTATCCAAATCAATAATCATTCTCCCAATCAAGTTGAGGCCTATCAAAGGGTTTTGGAGAGTACTACTACAAGGGGAAGGAGTGACTTTTACTCTTTTGTAAGTTTCAAGGAAACTATATAGCATTCCTAGGTTATTTTCTGGTGACACTTCATCTAACTTTCCCTAGTAGGCATTGAGAACTTAACCATCATGCAAAAAGTGACTACTACCAATTTGGTCATTCTCATGATTAGGCTATTGAATATTGCATTGTACGCCATTAGATGGTCCAATACTAGAAACTCAACCACCTCTGTGACCGTATGCTCACCATCACCTAAAACCACTGGCAGAGTAACAAATCCCTCAACTACTATAGGCTGGTTTTCGAAGCCATAAACGGGACTAGCTTTCTTCAATGCAATGTTATACATGATGGGTTTTAAAAACACTGCATTGAAGAAAGTTAGTCTCACTTATGGCTTCAGCAACTCGCCTATAAGGGATTCATTACTCTATTACCAAAAATGTTCATGTGGTAGTTGTAGTGAGCCAAATGATCTTCTAGGTCACTTGTGCCATTGTAGGCAAGTTTGGGGAACTTGAAGGAGGCTAAAAGGTTATGCGTTAACACTTCTAGGGCCAGGGGCTCATTAGCATAGTTCCAAGAGGTTTCTTTTGCTTTTGATCTATGGACCTCCTGAAGTAACTCTATCTTAAGAGCTGTGATTTGCTCCTCAGCGGAAGCGTGTAATGATGCACAAGAAACAAAAACCAACTTTGCGATGACTTAAAAGGATATGTAATGATGCACAAGAATCAAATAAGCTATAAATAAACCAAACTTCATTTATCAATGCCTTCGTACATAATTTTTAACTCTATTTGAGCAAAAAAGCCAATATTAACAGATGGTTGTAAAACTTTATCCTAAACTATCTGTACTTGGTTCTTAAGTATCTTGTGTACTATATTTCAAGAGACAACAGTAATCTATTATTACCTTTGCCAATGTTTTGAAAGCCATTGGGGGCAATCAAACATTGAGTGGCTTAATGTTTCTAGACCGCATGTATGTCAAAAACTGACTCGGCAACTCTTCCAGTAGAGCTTGGACAACAGAAACCTGCCCGCCTGTAAAATCACCCTCATTTGATTAGTCGAAATCAAATTAAAATCAAAAAAGTGCTCAACACTTGTGGAAAATTGGTTTCAAATTTGATAATCACCATATTCAATTTTCTTAGGCTTGGCAAGGATACAAATGAGAAAGAGTCCATCATTTGTTTCGCCTATAACATTAGGAACTACAAGTGCTGGCCAATTGTTTCAACATCCAAACCAAGCCTACCACTATTATAAGGTCTCCAAATACACTTAAATTATTCCTTTGTCTAGATCCAACTTTTTTATTTTTCTTGAAATATTGCATCCAATACATGTTCAAACATGAGTGTGGGGATATGACTCTCCAAGATCTCTCTAAATACATGGAATAAAGCTAAGAGAAAACTGAACAAACCTATTTGTATCTAGTACTCGTACCTAAGTCCAAGGTGCATAACAAATCTTTGCTTGAGATAAAAATCATTAAGTTTGGGAGAAAGTGTGATAAAACCAAAAAGCTCGATGGCGTAGAACATGACTTACTATGCACTTCTTGCATGGGAACAAATTGTACAATGTCTCGTGTAGCAACCCGACCTGTTGAACTCTCCAATCGACGTCCATCATCAGCATCCAGAACCTACAAAATTATAAGACCAAAAACCTTTTTCTTATCACCATTTTAGTGGAAAAATTACAAGCAACTAGCACTCTAGAAATGCAAAAATTGACAATTCAAATATGCCAAATTGTTCTAGAATACAATGGTATACCTCCATTTGTTTAAAATCTGCATTTCCCACTCCAACTATAAGAATAGATAGAGGAAGATCAGATGCCCTAACTAAAGCATCCATTGTTTCTTGTATATCTGTCAAAACTCCATCCTACATAAGACCGCATACTTTTATAAGTTTAGACAAAGATTAACGATTCTTAACGTGCTACATAGAAGTAATACTTCATTTTTACCGTTATAATGAGCAGCACAAAATATTTGGTAATGCCGTTGGCGTTAACCTGGGAAGCCATTTGTGCAGCCATGCTGATTACATGGCTGAACAAAGTAGGACCAGCCAGAGTGACGTTGTGAAGAGCACTAGCATAAGCAGACATGATGCCTTGAACACCTTCGACCTTTTATAGGCAGTAAATTAACTAGTCTTAGAACTTGTGCAGCTTTCAAGTTGAATGGCCATGGTGTAAACAACAAACACGGTTTCTCGTACCTCATAGGCATTTGTACCATTCAAGTTAAAACAATGGGATAAAGTGCCATCATATGTCCTTCCTCCAAAGCCCCAAGCTGGAAACCTCCTATCAGAATCATAAAATTGTATGACCTCCCCAACCTCCATTATAGCCTGTTAATCATGTCATTAGTAAGTTACCCACCATTATAGAGAATTCAAACAAGATAAATCTCAATAAATAGAGAACTAAACAGATACACTTTGCCGTATGCAAATGTAATCCATCTGAAATAATCTTATACTATTTCATGGAGAACATTTCTCCACTAAATAGCAATGCATTATTATTGCAGACTTACTTGCTGGTAAGAATTCAATCGTCCTGAAGGATCAATGTAGTGCAAGGAATCTTGATTTCGAGGAGTCCCATTTGAAGCTGGACAAGTCAAATATGTAAATTTGCACCAGAACATAAGATCAGAAATAGGGAAAACAAAAATGCCTAGCACAAAGCTTATTTACCTGTAAAGTCGATGGCAACCATAAAATTTAGCTCAAATCCACTAGAAATGTAGTCAAGGAAACTGAAGTGCTCTTTCTCAATAAACTGATCTACAAAGAGCTGGCCCTTGAGAACCTGTAAGGCAAAGGTATGTTTAACAACACCACATATTTTTGGTAAAAATATTGATGCCAAGCATGGTGAACACCTTTTCCTGACCACGATGAGATGGGAAAATCAAATTTGCACCACTTCTGTCTTTGTGAAGTTTTTCCAACTCAGAAACTGATTTATGAAGTTGGCTGATTAAGTAAACAAAGCAGTCCAAAGTCAGGCTTTTTCTTACCAGGCAACAAACACTTTAACTAGTAAAAGCTAACAGTGACAAAACCAACAAATGCAGAGGCCAAAATTTTAAAAAGTTACCCAATAAGTACATGATTGCCATTGCTGTTGAAATCGAAACACTCTATAAGTAATGGGTCATCCTGTAATCAACATAGAACCATAACTGTGGGATAAAAATCTTATAAAACTTTTAATATTTTATCATGGGAGCCTTAAAGAAATTGCGTGCTTGCCTTGCTTCCAAACTGTTGCATGCTTAGATATAAGGGTCTCCAAACTGGATTTAAATTGTTGTTTATCACCTCTGTCTTGCATATTGGGACATGATTTCCGTCTTCAGTTTGTCTTGATATTCTCAAGAAAGGATCCTATAAGCAATAAGAAGAATATGGAAGTTGTAAAACACACACATGCACAACTAAACTAGTTGAATCATGAGCACATACACTTTTAGAAAACATGTCCACGTTGTCTAACCGGGAACAACACAATTTCATCTCAACAGTCATCCTGGATAAAAAAGTTTCTTCAGCATGGACAGTCAGTGCCCCAAAGTTTCTGGAATCTCCTGGACCATTTTTTCCATGGAGATTGAGAGTTAAAGTTCGATCACTTTTGGTCACTATCTGCCAAGAAAAAGTGAAGAACTCAAATGTTAGAAATAAGCAGTCTGACAAATCATTCTAAATGGTTCTAAGCCACCACCTTTGGAAAACTAGCAGTGGCAAGCAAATTTTATTTACAACCAGAAGAAAATGCAATATATTTCAGTAGCCATGATGAAAAATGAAATGCAGGTTTATCAATAACTTCACTTGAAAGACAGTAGATACAAGTGAAGTAATTCGAGGAAGTACTACTAATTCCCCAGTTCATAATAAAGAAATACATATTAAAATACAAGAAACAATAATGGATGTGAGGCAACTCACCTCAGACAGAACACAAGTGGTTTCTCCCAAAAAATTTTGCTCATTTAAATTTAGTGCCTACAAAGCAACACAACAGAAAAGTTTAATAACAAAGAAAGCAGTGATACTTGTCATATGATAAATTCCAAATGCTGAAAGAAATTTTATGTAACAAGCATTCTTTCACTAGTTGGAAAGTCCTTGGTCCAATGGTAAAATCTGTAAAACACTTTTTCAACTAAGCTATACAGTCAGGCTCTTCATTTTTCTTGAAACTCTTAGTCCGACACCCATATCTAACATGGGTATGGGAGGTATGACCCTCTAAGAACCTTACAATAAACGGGAGAGGAAGCATACCATGTCAAACACATACCAGTATTCAACACTCACATCCGAATCTGCGTAACATAGCATCTAAGCCCAAACTCATTGATAATTATTCTTTTAATATTGTTCACTATAAATTTCTTAGGTTCCTCAAATGTTGGGAACTATTTAAATTCACACAGGAAGTAGTTTCACTTAAGAAATATGGAAAGGAGGTTATCCAGCACATAAAATTTGAAACATTATGATTGGTAATGAAGCCATAGTAATCTGAAATCTACTGACATCTCTTCCGAACTTGTCAATGACATTCATTAATTAAATTTGGAAATGAAATAATAAAGCCTTGAAAAGAAAAAGAAGAAGAATTTTGACGTACTTTCACAGGTATGTTGTGATATTTGGTATCCACATCATATACATGAAAACTGGAGCAGGAGGAAAGGAGAAGAACATCAGTCTCACAATCCACACACAGACACACACAAACCTACAGTACATCTTGGGGGAAAATAATCTGATAGACATACAGAATATATGGGAAACTTACACCAAATTTTGAACAATCTCAAACTGATAAGCAGCATGAATCTTATCAATCCAAGCAGGATTCAAACTGTTGAGTATAACTTCAGTACGACCGAGCTCCTCTAGTGTACCATCCATTTTCTTTACATACAAAACTGCCATAGGATCACTCTACAAGAAAACAAAAGCAGTTGCAATTTTGAAGTCAACTTTTACTATGTGAAGCAAATCTTACATGAAATAAAAGACCTGAATTTCCAGGTACATCCTATGATGCAAGACATGTTCTATACCTCTTATTTTCAGATGTTTAGAATCAAAGAGGCATGTACTTCATGTTATAAACTTCCAATATTTTGTGAATAAGAAATGATAAAGGCACTTGCACCAAAATGAAGAAAGCAAGATATATCTAGAAGCTTACCTTCGATGTTATGTCAAGATCACGCAAGTTTGATGCTGACAACGATAACTGCAATGCACATTTTAATCACATTAAAACACCATAAGAGTCAGCTTTTTCACATTATAACACTAATATAAACTATCCCAACTGCATCCATGAAATTGTTTCCATGCAACATTAAGATGTCTGGAAACAACTAATCACCCTTCATTAACTAAGTGGATGGCTCGTGGCTGCAGAAATGAACATATTATTCAAATGATAATAGAGGAGAAAAGAGAGAACACACACACACACACACACATATTCTTGCAAAAACATGACAATCTAGTATATGATCATATTTTAGCATGAAGACAATCTCTCCAATTAATTTATTTACCATTTTAAGTAAGTCAGATCAGACAACCGTGACAGGGATAATACTTGATTTCAAGCATAAGATATGAATAGTTGATAGCTTGATGGATTCGTTATAATAACCAGTACTTATTACTCCAATAAAAAATAGTGCAAGGTAATAAAAAAATATGTATAACGCCAAGCCCTTGCATATGATAAAACATTTATTAACCAAATGGTTGAACCTGAGATTCTTCCTCTCAGCCTACTATTTGTACAAGAATCTAGAAAAGAGTATCCTGCACTGTTTCAGCCAGGGAAACAGTGATTAGTACATAAGTTTTGAAGTGGAAAAAGTCAAGACTTAGGGTTAACATGATAAGGACTGCTATGAGCCATAGAACCCCTGCTATCCATATACTAGTTTAAGGTGGTACTAGGAAAACGGGAAACGTGAAGATTGAACAGTAAATAAGCAATAAAAAACTATTTCAGGTCTCTACTCCAACTTTTGTTTTTTATGTATATGTCCAACACATCTGGTCTACTAAGATATGACCCTTCAAAGGGCATCTAAATATATACGAATATCTTACAAAAATCTGAGTGTAACCATGTCAAGCACATTCCCATGTCTGACCCTTATGGTCTTTGAGTCCAAATAACATAAGCAGTTAAACACACAAAATAAACCTCATTAATCAATCCAACATATACTCGAACACACACATACACTAAAACTATAGTAAAATCAACAAAAGAAACACTCAAGTCAAATATCAAAATTCCTTCTTAATCAAGTGTGAACAAAGGAGATTATATTTTGATGCAAAACCCCTATCAAAATTTTTAACCCAAGTATTTTAAATATAATGATAATAATAAAAAATATGGTACCTCAATTTGAGTAAAAAGAGGAGAATGACCTCGAACTGTATAAAAGTGATGAATGGCTTCGTTATGTCCTGTATCATTATTCATAGTGGACCTACCATGAACCCCACCACCTATAGCTTGCTTCCCTCCTTTCAGGTCACCAGAAAGGCAGCCTCCCATGTCTTTTTCAATTTCTTTGACAAATTAAAACCCTAATCAGCTTAAAAATTTTATATTTGCTTGAAAGTGCATTCCCGGGGAAAAGAACCCTCTTTTACTCATAATTGGTGGGGATTTAGGTTAATTTTTGTATTATTAGTTTCTCATTAAAACTCTCGGGAGTTCTTAGAAAGAAAATTAAGGAAAATTTACCCGAGAAATTGAAGGTGGGTGTTTTGGTGAACAAATTTGAACCGCACTGGAACAGTTGAAACGTTGTGCGGTCAAAGAATAATCAAAATGGACAAAAATTTGGTCAATTCTTCAAAAATTTATTTTTCAATTGTGTTGTATTGGAATCTTAAACTTTTTTTATAAAACGAAATTTTGTTTCATGTATATATTAGTAAAAGTCAACAGAGTTTTCTCGGTAAAATTAACCTTATGAAATTTTGGTAATTTTAGAAAAGAAAATACAATATAGTTTGAAATTAATTAATAATAATATATGGGATGTGTATAATATTGAAATAAAAAATAGGTTAAACTATGAGTAAAATAAAATTTAAACACATAGATACATTAAATTAAGAATACTAAATGGATTAGGAGATAATAAACTGTTCATATTAAAATAAAACTTTAATCAATTGGAAAATTTAA
>CM025257.1:19167208-19179665 GCA_013677275.1 Gossypium schwendimanii
TATAATTTTAAAAATACATCAAGAAAGAATTAAAAAAACACAAAAACTTCAAATTTAAATGAACATTTAAAAAATGATAATGTTGTTGACGTCAGCATTATGGTGGGAAATTCAGACTTAAATGACTTTGTATTAAACACCATGAATATATATAATTTCTGAGCAGCTACTTGGTCTAATGGAGAGGGGTGGAGCTGCTTTTAGGGCAAGTAAACCCCAGAAAATAAAGAGAGCGGTTGAAATACAATTTGTTACATCCCATACCATCCATTACTTTTTTTTCAAAAAGTAAAATGATTTTAAAACCCCATCAAATACAGGGCATAATTATAGTAGAGTTACAAGTACAATTCTATTAAATTACAAATACAAATACATAAGTAAAATAAATTATTATTAAAATATGACAATAATACATAAATTGCCATGATTTGGTCCTGTTTATCAACTACAATTATAGTTCAATATTAAAATTTTCATTTTTATACAACCAACCAATTCAACTCGTTAAAGCGCCTCATCAGTTTGGTCTACTCCACTCCCATTTTTTTTTAACATTGTTGGGTTTAACTAGTCCCACCAACCGGTTCGGTTTGTCAACACAGTGAAGGGCATTGATACACAGACAAGAACTCAACAACAAAGGTTTTCACAATATACAAAATGTTCCAACTCTATTTGTCACGTAATTTTGTTCAAAAAGTACTTACATGTACCACAATTTCTGATCATTCTGACTGGGTTCTATTACTTCTCCAGCCAACTTCTTGTTATCATGCTTTAAACTAGCAATGAGAGTATGTTCGAAACCCCGCAACATCCTTGTCAAGCCTTTATTCGGATCACAAATGAACCTGGGAGTAAAAGCAAGATTACAAGTCTGAACAAGTATACATGTTAAATCTGTTCATTATGTTTAAATTTCTTCCAGAAACATGTTATCATTATGATTACAGTACAAACAAGGGCAAAGAAAACATCAAAAGATATATTCAAAACCAAAGAACCATCAAATGAACTGAATGTAAGATTTTCATTGTCCCGTGTTATCGGTGTGATCATCCAGATTTCTTTGTAAAGCCCTGGATAGCAAATGTGATAGCATTATTACATCACCCGTTTTCTAATTTCTATAATAAAGTCACTTAAGTTTACTTGAAAGTTTATAATTTAGGGAACCAAAATCTAACTAATACTGGCCAAGTTCCTAAAGTGGAATGTTAACCTTAACCGAGTCAAAATCATTTATAATTTGCATGTCTCGAAATATGGTGAAGTGTCTAGAAAAGGGTAATAAAATTTATTAGCAATTGTCAAGTAGGTTACTCACATGCAGGAAGGTTGGATATGTCGGCGGAAACTGCACAAGGTATTCCCAAGTTTGATAGAGCTCCTCTGATAATTCCGCACGGAAAATAGAGATGCATGCTTTGCATAGCCTTGTTGTCAGCCATGATAGAAAGCTCTTTGGACGTTCCATTTTCGGGTGATTGATCAATCGACATGCGTGTAAGCCAACAAAAACGATTATCTTGCAATACAAAGGTACCCTACAAGATAAATGTCAACAGCTTCATTAAACTTCATCACCGCAAACAGTTTTGGTCAGTTTCAGATCCTAAACATACTCTGTGATTTGTCTTCAAGTTGTCTATCTGCTTCTTGAAGAGTTCAAACCAAAAATCCTTGCAGATGAATTTGATTGCTTCTAAATGATCGCTAAAACGTGGCCTCTCCATTGTGTACCTGGCAACGACTAAACTTTGTTATTACGACTTGTAGCATTTGAACCTCGCAAATGATCAAAGCCTGAAGATATCAGAATACATTTCAGCAAATACATTAGGAACTATCATACTTCTTAAAGGCCCCATGGTAAATCAAATGTTGATGTCGAAGGCGACAAACAACATCAACACTATATGTAAAGAGATCATTACATAAGACAACAAGTTCAAAAATAAATCGGATAGGGACATTGATGGAAAAAGTATTGTGGAAGCCTTTGTACTAGGAGTCAGATTACATTTGGCCCCTTTTTACTCAAAAGATGAGCAAAGTAGTCCCTATGCATTAGATCAAAAGGTAAACTGATCCTTCTGTTAAAAATTTCATTCATTTTTACTGTTAACAATTGGCTACTTAATGCCAACATGAGGTACACGTGATATACATGTCACTGTTTGGTTATCACGTCAGCCATACTAGTTTTTAACCGTACAAATAGATGAAACTTTTAATAGAAGAGACCAATTTGCTCTTTGATATAATGTACAAGAACCATAATTTGCCCATTTTTTTAGTAGAGGGGGCAAAATGCAATCTGACTCCTTATACAAGTACCTCTACGGTGCTTTTGCCAAACATTGACCAATATCTTATTCTAAGTAATTCCTTAAAACCATGAGATCTTTTCGGTTTCATGTAGAAACAAATGCATACAAGTTATGAAGAGTCTTCAAGACTGCAAATCAAAATTACCAAATCATTTAAACTTTTATTCTCCATATCATCTATCTTGCATTACATCATCAAACTCAATGAAAAATTGGAATTGCTAAGATAATTATATCAACAGTTACACGCAATACCGATAATTATGAAAGCCAAGGCAAGGAGTTGCATCCATCAACAGCTACAATCAGAACTCCAAATTAAGTGTTCAGAAGACTAACAAATCATAATACATAAAAAGGCGTATTACTATTACTACAAAACTAAAACTAAGAGCATTCTTTTTCTCACATCACAAAAACTCACCCAAATTGACATAATCAAGATGGGTTTTCTGAATTCATTCGATTTAACTCAATCTCAAGTAATGGGTTTTTTTTCTCCCTTCCTCGAAATCCAGACACAGACAAACACACACACACAAAAGAGACATTAAATCAGAGTAACTTAAATTCAAGCTAAAGTTACCAAAACACAATTCAAATGGGCTGCTCAGATTCATAAATATGCTAATATTAACTCATTAAAAATTTGGGAATTCGGGTATTGATAAGATATCGAAGGGTTTACCGTTCAGAGAGCTGGTGGCCGACCTGATATCCAATGGCTTCGATCCGACGGGCGGCGAGTTCTGGCTTATTAGCGTAAAATCGGTTGCAATATGTTGAAACCATTTCGGTTAGTAAGCTATCGATACAGCTTTCTGATACCTCTCTCCCCATCCTTTTTTTTTTCTTTTTTTCTTTTTTCCTCCAAGAAAATGGTTAAAGCTGTCGTCTTCCTTCTTTAAAAACTATGTTTTTATAAAATTATGAATTTAGTCCCTCTATTAACCAAGTTTGATTTAATTTTACAGTAAAAGTATTGTAACAGTCTCTATATTATACCTTTAACTGCATTTTGATCGTGTACTTAAAAATCGTTTTTTGCGGGTCTATGGGCTAAATTTGATAATAAAAAAAAAGGACATTTAAAAAAAAAAAGTTTTGGGTCTATTTTTTTGAGATATTTAAGAAAATAGATCAATTTTAAAGAAAGAAGTGAAAACGCATTCAGAAAAATACGTTTTCTACTTACGTGACAGGAAAGCGCGTATTGTGGTACGCGTTTTCCTAACTTTACCTAACAATAAAATTGCAACGGTCACAAAACCCAATGACCATAAAACAACTAGTTTATTTGCTATAAAACCCTAGTCATTTTCTTCATTTTGCATTCAAATTCAATTCTTTCAATTCTCCCAAGTTTTTAATTCTTGATTTTTCATTATTTTTTCTAAAATTCTTGTTATTTTAATTATCTATTTCATATTTTATTCATTTTAATTTATTTTTATAATGACAATTACTCTTATTCGTTTCGATGATAACCAAATTTCCGGCATCCAATTGCAAATGGTAATAAAATATTTTTAATATTTTTAATTTTAATTAAGTTTATTTTTAAGTTGTTAACATTTTTTTTTATGTTCAAGCCGAAGATCAAATTTTGGAGACGTACATACACAATTTATCATCAAAGTCATCGCGTGTAATTGAACGATACTTGCAAAAGCCGAGATTCTTGCATGTGTCTCGTATGCTAAGGGGTGTAGATTGGATCCCACACTTATCAACGTGTTGGTGAAAAGATGGAGATCTGAGACACACATTTCATCTTCCATGCAATGAGTGTACAATCACACTTAAGAATGCAGCTTTACAATTTGGTTTACTAGTGGATGGGCCAATCGTTACGGGATCAGTGGTTGTTGGAGGTTGGAGCGGCATTTGTGAGCAACTCCTAGGCAAGGTGTCGAACAAGTTTTTTGGTAGTCAAATAGAGATGAAATGGTTGGAAGATAATTTCGGTTATCTCGACGACACCTCAAATGCCCTTGAAAAAGAAAAACATGCCCGAGCATTCATCCTAAAGTTAGTCAATGATGTTTTAATGCCTGATAAATCTCAAAATCTGGTACATCTAAGGTGGCTACTAAAACTCGTTGACTTGAAAGAAACTGATCGACTCAGTTACGGATTAGTCGTGTTGGCCACATTGTACTGAAAGATGTTTTGGGCGATGCAATCATAAAAAAATAAAATCGGTGGTTGCATACTCCTTATGCAGTCTTGGGCATGGTATCGACTATCATTTTTACGTCCCTGAGTCGACACCCTTTATACTTTCCCACTCGTAACAAGGTAAAATTTATTTGATAATATAGTTATCATAGTATTTTTCATCATTATATTTTTGAAAAAACATATTATTTGAATAGATGGAACACTAGCGCAAGTCATGTAGGACTACTAGAGGAGCTCGAAGATATCCAATACTGTTAGATCAACAATCGAAAACTGATGTTAGTTTTTAAAATTTTCAATTATGTATTATTTACCTAAGGATTTGAAAGTTAATATTATGTAGGTAATAAAATTTATTATTTCGTATTATAGTTTGAATGGATGTCATACACCAATCTGAGAATTCGAGCATGCATCCCGGCTGAATATTTGGCCAATCCCAAAATCTGGCATATGAAGGTGCCATTGATAGTTTATGCGAAGGTGGAGATGCATGAATCCGATCGAGTAATGAGGCAGTTCAAGTTTAGGCAAACTATTCTTCCATCACCTTAAGACATCAGACCACTGTACAAGGTCGACTTGCGAGGGAGAATCGATGAAGATTGGCCTACATTCCACGGACAATATATCAACATTTGGCAACCTCTCTCGACTACATGTCATGGTTTAGACATCATGACAAATCATATCTTCTATTTGAGGAGGCAAGGACTAGGCAACGTCATACTAGGAGGCCAAGACTATAAGACCCCTAACCCGTATCCATCACCGGAATAGGGATTTCAGGAATGCTACAGCAAGTTAATAGAAATAAACAAGTAAAAATCATGATTATTACAATATAATTTCTCAAATACCATAAAGTAATTGACTTACAATCACAACTTACATCTATGAGGCTTAAATTGAGCTTAAGGGACTAAAGAAATAATCTTAAAACTCTCAAATACTAATTTGAAACAAGTCAAGAAAATTTAGGAAAATATTAAAAGTTTCAAAAATAGAGGACACACGGTCGTGTGGCTAGGTCGTGTAGAATGCTCCAGACCGTGTGACTTTTAAAGTTGGGACACACGACTGTGTCTCAGCCTGTGTAACTCACTGACTTGAGACACACAGTCGTGTCGTAGGCTGTGTGTCAGGCTATGTAACTCTCTGACTTGATACACACGACCATGTCACAGACAGTGTATGGCACACGACCATGTGGCAGCTCATGTCCCAAGCCGTGTATACCTAAATGAACCTTAAACATCAAGTTTACTACTTCAAGATTTCTTGGACACTAAGCAATCCATTTACTAGCCATTAGACCTATTTAAAATGCCATTAAACATACTCAAATCATGCTAAATCAACCATCTTAAGTGCCTAAATACCTAACCATCTTAAAATGCTAAATCAACTTATTCAAAACATATAATCTTATCAATTTTAAGCTAAATACCTAACCTTATAACTTGCTAAGTTAATATCAAACACGTATCATATTTATTCCTAGCAAAGCTTACCAAAAACTTAACCACAACTTCACGAAATGACTATATTCACCACCAAACCTAGCAACCATGTAACTATCATCATATTACAAGACAACATTGATCAAAAGATTAACTAATTACATGCCTTATAGATATATATATCAAACGAGGTTATTGACATAATGACCTATTACATGCCATATAATCCAAAATAAACGCTCAAAAACTACCGAAATCGGATGGATAGTGTGACTTGAGTGCTGATCCAATCGCACCTCTTACGAAATGATATCTACAAGAAAATGCAAGTAACACAAGTAAGCTTATTGAAGCTTAGTAAGTTCAAAGGACAAAAACAATAAATCTTACCAAAGTAAATATAACAATTTAATCAAATATAATCAACAACAAATGTTTCCTGTCATCCACAATTGCAAACCAGTGAATTACATAGTTCAATTCAAAGCTCATATAATAATTTCCAGAAAGCATACACGTCCACAACAGAGTCAATTCAAGATGTCAAGTACATGTCATGCCATTCAAAGTCATTAAACAAATTATAGTACAATAATTTACGACCTGATGAACGACTTACAGATACGAGTACACAAGTAGTCCAATCGAAACACGCCAAACACTCATAAGAGTTAATCCAACCAATAGCACGCCAAACGCTCATGAGAGCTAATCCAACCAATAACACGCATCAGCACTAAGTGACTAGCTCGTAGGTTATACATCCACCTCCATAACACGTCAGAATAAGATAGTATAACACGAGGGTTTGTAACAAATGCTAAACCTTGGAATACTCAGGAAAAATATGTAAATCATGCCATATCAATCTCCACTCCAATCCCTCATAACATGCCATCATTCTGTTGTACTTTATCTCGCGTTCATCCAGCTCAAGTGCCGAAATTTGATATCATTTTCCAAATAACTTTACATCATCAATAGAACCATTAATGTTCACTATTTCATATCATATCATCATACATTTCATAAAGATATTAAATTACAAACCGAACGAACTTACCTGGACTGAATTGTAATAGTTGCAGAAGTTTAGGAACTATTCTACAATTTTCTATTTTCTACTTAAGTCAATAGGGTCTTGATCTAAAATGTAAAATTTTCCCTTTATTAGCTTATATTTAATATTCCAATTAATTATGCATTTTATACCCTTTTATTTTAAAATTTACACAATTGCCCCTAACTTTTACAATTTATGCAATTTAGTCCTTTAACCCGAAAATAATAAAATTAACCATTTTATCAAGTCAAAATTTATAGCTAAATAATCTAGGCCCTTAAACAGTCCCAATTATACCTCTAATTCACAATCAAACCTTGAAATTTTNACATTTTAATAATTTAATCCTTAAATAAAAAACTAATAAAAATTACTTCATAAAACAACCAAATATCACAATTAGAACTTCAAACACATAATTGTCATTAAAAAAAAAACCAAGATTCATCAATGGCAACTTCTAAAATTTTTAACAAATTCAAAAACGAAGGTACGAGTTAGTTGGACCTAGCTGTAATGATATCAAAAATATAAAAATTACTAGAAACGGGGATCAATTTCACTTACATGGATCCATCAAAAGCCATCAAACCTTAAAGCTCTTGAAAATGGAGGTTTCAGCCAAGAAAGAAGAAAAAATGAAGAAAATGATTGAATTTTCATTATGTTTTAAGTTGATTTTAACTTACTCACAAATTGCCATTAACTAAATTTTCTTTCAATTTTTTCTTTAATTTTCACTTCAATACTGTCCACTACTAAACAATAAGGTCTAATTGCCTTATTGGCCCTCCCACATTTATTAGTTAAGCTATTAAATCATCTAAATGAAATAGTTACTAAGTTTTGCACCTTTTTCAATTTAACCCCTTTTCTTTAATTAACTATCTAAACATTAAAAATTTCTTAACCAAATTTTAATATGAATCTAATGACTCCATAAATATTCTATAAATAATATTTACAGGCCAACACGATGGAAATTTGTGGTATCGAAACCACTGTTCCATCACTACTGAAAAACGGGTTGTTACAAAGACAACCCCACATCAATCCAAGGTTGGGAGTGCCTGCCTTGACGGAGTCATCATCAGCTCCAACCCAACACGAGGCACTGAGGGCTACACCACCTCTCGGTCAATATGATTCATATTATTTTGGCACTTTTACTAACCCTATTATTTTTACACAAGCACCACCGTACCTTGCTTCAACACCTTCTGCAAGTATGTTGTTTGCACCACCTGTAACGAACAGAAAGTATGTCCATGAATGCAAACACTTTTTCATGTTAAACAATGAAATAGGAAATAGTGGCAACTACATACCCATGTTAATAACTTTACTCGCTGAGCATTCGAATGGTATCGACCTATATAGTTAAACCCTATATGTCGTAGACAATACCTATGGTATGTATAGTCCTATAGGCTTTCATGTCGTTCAATTGCTTTCTGTATTTCGTGTCCCCTGTTGAAAATGACGCATATATCGAGTCGTGGCACAACATGCCTTTTCAAGTGAGTCAAGAAGAAATCTCAATCATTTGCAGATTCTCTCGGCGTTATTGAAAAAGTTATTTGCAGGATTTTAAATTACCATCCTTTGCAACAACCAACAACAACAACCAATACTCATATCTCTCGTACATGAACGTGCCATCAATTTGTACAAGTGGCTTACAGTATCGAAATATTATTCTGTATTGCTTGAAAGTCTAGAAAAAACGATAGAGAACTCTTTTCCCATGGACTAAGCGATTGCGAAAATATGCAAGCTTCGTTCCCAAATCAGTTATGGAAACTGGTATGTATTGTTCCAGTGCCTGACACCATTGCCACAAATCATTATATGATTTCTCCTACCCATTATGCATATTTTCTACAACGTTTTGTTTCTTAAGCCACGTCTTGTAATACAATATCATGTATCATATTGACTACGGATATTGGCAATTAAAATCAACACGCAAATCCTGGGACTCTCTTTCATCATAGGTAATATAATGTCGGATATCATGTTAAAATCAAACTTGGGATGATCCTATGTCATACTTACAAAAACACGAGTTTTTCAAAATGAGAAAGTCAATATCATACATGGGGCCAGAATAAAATCTCGAATGACCATGTTACGTACCAACAACAACACAAGTATACGAAGCGCTATATTTCTTGATGGTCTAGAACCATGAATTCTTTCTCATAGATGCCATGATTTTCCATGAACATCAGTTGTCACACATTGCGCACTAGGCCTTAAATTTCTTTGATCGGGATTTTGTAACGTAGAAGTTTACCCCACGATTTATGTTGTACCACTTCATTGCAGCAACAAAAGCATCTGTTGAGGAAAACTCTGTGTTGTAAATAACTGACATCTAACGAAGAACTCGCTTGGTTTGATTTTCTATGAGAGAGTTCTGGAAATTCCAACCCACCTTCAGCATCAAGATTGACATTATGCATGTGGGTTAGAGGTGCATATACCCTAAATTCCGGATAGGTTCCTTCAATATTGTCCAGACCTTTATTTCAGAACCATCATCTTCTGGTTTGGTAAGAATCGACTCTGGTTCAGAAAATAATGCAATTTCTGAACCATTCGGCTTGGACTACCGGATTGGATCATTATCGAATTCATATCCCTCTTCTTTATTAACCCCAATTGCATGTCCAGGGTTGGATGTCCCTTTGTCGGTGCAGGTTGTAAGGAGTACATTATCCTTTCTTGTGTACCTTTCATTACAACCAAAATCACTTGCGGATTGCTCGACGGTGTAACTTGATGGCATACTCGTATAAGTGTTTTCAGTGTAGAACATCGACATTTGCAAGTTGAAATCAAAATCACCAATAGAATGTTGCGTCGAGGTGTCAAAATTACAGTTATCGACAAACCCTGACTGTTGGACGAGCTGTGCACCATAGTTGAAATCGAGGGATGAAATCGATAAATATCTTTCCATTGATGATTTTTAAGATTTCATAATGGGAGCTTTGCAACAATGTTGTGAACCTACCCCACAACTGTGTGGTTGGACTTTCAGCTTCATGTTACAATCTGACATTAACTAGAACTGTTGTCGAACTCGGACCACTTCATTGACGTCGACAAACTTGGTATATAATTCTAGTTTGGATGATACACTACAACAATGCGTCTGGAGCATTGCCTTGATTTCCATGTTGCCTCTAAGCTTGAATATTTCATATCTAACGGGGTCTACTGATGCTAGATATCTATATTTCAAACTAGAAATTCTCCTTCGGCTTGAACTCCCCACTTTTTGCCTATTTCTAGGCTGGAGCTCTGACAATTGTATGGTCCGGTTGAAAGCCAATTTCGTTGTTTGGCCTGATGCAAAAACAACCCAAATTTCGATATTACAAATTTCCCCATCATAATAAATAACGACTTTAACTCGTAGACTTATATTCATCGAATAACTTGTTTCACATGTTTAAAACAAAAACATTATATAGAAAAGAAGAGTACTAATTATGTAATAATAACCACGAAACTTACTTGATCTAATTTAGTGTGTTGGGTCGATTTTTGAAATTCGTCTCTTTAATGTAAACAATCTTATCCTTAATCTCCATTTGCTCGAAATTTCATTATGAAATGAACAGAATGGGCATTCGTTTTATACCAAATACTACCCCCTGGATATCAAACATAACTTCAAATGGTTCAAAAAGATTGGACATGACAAGTCTGAGTGGTTTTTTTTTAAAAAAAAAAAAACGCTTCTTGTTAGAAGCATTTAGTTAAAAAAAAACATGTACTAATAGTATCTGAAATTATCTCAGGATTCTCGAAATATCTAAAAAATAAGGACAGAAATTCTCGAGTTCTGGATATATTTCACGGGTTGGGGTTTGGTTGAAAAATAGAGAGGTGAAAATAGGCCCAACCTACGAAAAATTTCTAGAACCCGAGAATCCCCATCTTTATTTTTCAGACATCCTGGGATAATTTCAAATACTTGTGGTACATGTTTTGTTTTGTTTTGTTTTTTTCCATTCTTGCCCACTAGATTTCTTATATAAAGGGGGTTTTCCTCTCCCTACTCCATAAACTTTCTCGGCCACCATAGTTCAACCCTAAAAAGTTCTCCCTTTAATTGTTTTTTTTTTTCAATGTTAAAATTTTTTATGGAAAGATTTATTTGTGTTTGAGGGAGATAGTGTGCTAGCTTTAAGGTGTGTTTCAGTTCACGATGAAGTGGTGGCGCTCAGAGACCCATACATTTCATCTGTCGTGTAGGGATGAAACCATTACCTTAGAAGCCCATCACATTGCAACTTAGGCTCAGACTTCGCGGTGCTTATACAATCACAGGGTGAAGTATAACTACGGCTCCTATTTGATGGTTGTTAATGTGAGGTCACGTGTTAGAGTATAACTCGGAAGTCCAGTTGGCGGTGGTTATACAGTCACGGGTTCAAGTTCCACCTCACCAAAAGAGGATAGTTTGTAAACCCCATACATAAGTTTGATATCATAATCATAGGGAAAAACTAAATGGCTTTCCAGTCTAAACAACTTATTCCTTTTCTCCATCTCCATTAGAAGCAGTATTCTTAACCTCCGTCTTGTCCAAAAACTGTGACAGAGTTGGATGCAAGAAGACTCTCATAGGGGAGTGACTGTCGCATTAGAAAAAAGGTGAAGGTCCTTTCGGGGCGACAGTGGTTACTGTGATTAAAGAACTCATTAATAACTACAATTGTTGCCTCCTCGATTTGAGTTTTACATTCTCTCCACTGCCACAACCACTCCTCCCTGAGAGTCCCTTGCATCCAACTCTCTCACAGGTTTCAAGTAGGGAGGTTAATGATACTACTTTTGGTGGAGATGGAGAAAAAGATTGATTTGATTATATTGGAAATCCCCTTAGTTTTTCCTTATGATTATGATCTCAAACTTACGTATCAAGTTTACAAACTATCCTCTTCTGATGAGATGAAACTTGAACTCGTGACCACATAACCATTGTCAATCACGCTCCTGAGTTGTACTTCAACCCATGATCGCACATTAACATCCATCAAGTACGAGCCCTAGTTATATTTCAACTAGTGACCATATAAGCACCATGAACTCGGAGCCTGAGTTGTAATGTGATGGGCTTCTAAGGCAATGGTTCCATCTCGACACGACAAATGAAAGATATGAGTCTCTGAGTGTTATCACATCACCATCAACTCAAATATACCTTTAAGCTTTCACAATGTCTACCTCAAACACAAATACAAAGAAATTTGTCCCCACAAATTTCTAACCTTAAACCCTACAAAAAACAAAAACCTTAAACGCTTAAAAAACTTTAAAACCCTAAAAGTGGTCGAGAAGAAAGAAAGTGAAAGTGCGTCCAACAAGACATGTTTTCACTTCTCTCTCCA
>CM025257.1:19267575-19278643 GCA_013677275.1 Gossypium schwendimanii
AATCATGAGAATTTCGAATGAGTATTTTTAAGAAAAAAATCCTAATAAATATTTCCAATGTTATTGTTACATGGCTATCAAGTGAAATTTGTTTAGAATTTCAAAAACACCAAAAAAATTTAATAAAAGAATTTTAGTGGTGCTAACTAGATTTAAAATTTTAAATCCAGAAAGTAGAAATATATATATATATTCTTAAAAATAAAAGTAAGAGACTAAATTATAAATATATGAAATGTACAAATATTCTAACCTTTAAATTTTTTTATTTTAGAACAAATAAAAGCGTGGACTGGAACCATGTTCCATGCTGGCAAGAAAGAACAGAAAGGGGCAGAATTAGATTTTTGTTTCACATCATAGTTCACAACAGCCTAAAACACAAATCAAAAACGGAGTAAAAGGGCAAAAGAGATGAGCACTGTAATTAAAAAGGTCTTGGCCCAGGCGGCCCAGGCGGCCCGCCGAACATTGGCCCACAGCATCTTTCAAATATGCAGCAGCAGCACAGAACATAAAAACTGTAAAGGAATCGAGGTTAGCAATTTAGTCCCCTAACTTTGAATTGGAAAAGGAAAATGCTGACATATCAGTAACGTGTAATGAAAAATTGAAATACTCAAATACATATCAAGGATATCCTACCCATCAGGTCAATACATAGGATTTAATATCTAATTTTAATGATTTACTCCAAACAACTTTTAGATTTTGCATGTTGGCTAAAAATATCTAACAGTAATAGTCGACATTAAATAAACCATTAAATGCTTTTTAATCTATTTAAAATTGATGGGGGATTAATAAATTAAAAAAAAAGGGAGAGAAAGAAATAAGATATAAAAAATTTCTTTTCTCACAACATAAGATTTAACAAGGCATGATACAGAGTTGAAAATGCATACATATATATATATATGATCAAAGATGGCTCCCAAACAATACATTTATATGATCTTTGTAATCATAAGACAGTAAGCCTATCTAACTCACCAAGAAGAAAGAAGACGGCAAATACCACCGCAAATAAAATCACAGCAGCCACATAAACCGGGAGGCCCCGGCGGTCCTCCTGGAGGTGGTCCCCATCCTGGTGGCGGCATTTTTCTTTTTCTCTTCTTCTGTCTGGCTGAATATGCTTTGAGATTATTATTATGTATTTATACACTTAAAATATTGGAAAGAAGCTTAATGGATAAGCAATGTCTGAATGTTGGCATTGGACTGGTAGGTAAGTTAGTATACTGTACATCCCATCTGCTTTTCTTTCTACTTTCAACCTCTACCCTTCAAACTAGCAATCAGTTTTTGCTGTGCTTTCCAACGTGCCTTCTTCCTTTAGGCCACTGGATTTTTGGTCAACAAGCTCCTCTAAAGTAACTTGTCAGAGTTTGATCCATTAAGGGCATGGGTGAAAGTGATCTTACCGTGTGAATTCTTTGAAACTCCTGGTAGAGTCGAGTTTTAAAACATGGGGTAAAACCAAATATTAGGGAATATAAATAAACCGTGTTTGAACGAATAGATCTCTGTTTATATTCATTTATTTATTTTTAAGCTTATTCGTATTCATTAATAATTTTAAAAATTTTGTTTATGTTCTTTTACTTAAAATTATATGTTCATGTTCGTTCGTTTAAGTTAAACGAACATTGATATGAGTCGCAAGGTCTAAAATCAGGCTTATGAACGTGATGGGCTAAAATTTACTCAAGGCCCAATAATGAGGTCGAAGGCCAAGCAAATCCGAGCAAGATTGGACTGGACCATCCAAAACTTCGTTACCAAGGCCCTAGATGCGCATATGATCGAAAAAGAAAATCAAGATTCTCTTTCTTGTTTTCAAGAAAATCAAGAAACTGAATCTTGGTCCAATTTGATGTTTCGGACAATTTCAAGAATAAAGAAAATCAAGATTTTACAATTTCATGTATGAGCTTGAACAAGCCAATTTCAAGAGCAAACGGATCACAAGACCAAGTTCTTGAAAAATGACCCATTAAGATGTCTACAAGCCTACCCCGAAGTTTGGAAAATAATTTAATTGAATATCAGGCTAAATTATCAAAGTGGCCCAAATTGTAAAATATTTAAACTTTAGGTCCAATTTTATTTTACTAAGTGGATCATCATGTAAGAATTCAGGCTAAGGAGCCCATTTAATTCTTTTGGTCGAATTCTTATTAAAAGTCCACACTTCGAATTATTTTATTTTGTTTTTTTATTTGATGAGTTGTCATGTTAGTTATTCCATTAGGGTTAGGAAAACTTATTTTGGGGGTCTATAAGTAGCATGGTTGTCCACCCTTATACAAATACAATTGATTTTTGTTAATAATAATTCTCTTTGAGTTTTTCTTCAAGAATTGCTCGAGTTTCTTTTAGACGCTGTTTTAACAATCTTTTAGGTTGTGAGAATATCTTCAAGCATTTTCTTACCAAGATCAATAAAGGGGAATTAGAACCATTGAAATGGAGTTGTGGATTCTTAATGTTTTCAAGGCTTCTTAGGACGTCATCTTTTGTGTTCTATCCTTAATTGATTGTTTCTTATTTATTTTAATTTAGTGCTTACTGTTTTAGTTTGCTAATTTTATTTATTTTCGTTCTAGGTTGAAATTGCTTCAAGAGAGACGTTCTTATATCTTGTTCCATCAAGAAACACACCAAAACTACGAGTTTCAATATTTTTCTTGTTGTTTCAAATATTCTTACACAAAACAGTTTGTTTTTGTCTTTAAAATCGCTTCTAACATATTTGTTTTGTATTTTGTTTTCCAGACCTGGTTGGGGTGTTTTCTTGAGGTCAAAGGACAGTTTCTTTCCATCTAAGAAAACCTAATTCATTCTCTATTGGACTCTTTACCAGCCAGATCATCTTTCTTTTGTTTTAATTTTGTTTGACTCTCCTTTGTGACAACTAATCTGTTTTCGTTGTTTTTCGTTTTAGTTTACATTTGTCTATAAATCTAGGACAAATTTGTAACTTAGACAAGCTACGATCCTATTCTACTCGCGTGTCCTTATTATTTGGTATCAGATTTGGGCATTTTAGGTGTTCTTTGTGTTCTTATAAATTGATTTCTAGCAAACAGCCTCAAAAAATTTTTTTTTTACCTAGATAGTTTTCGAAAAAAAATATTTTTAGTGGGTAAATATTTTTCAGACGATCTAAAGTTTTACATACTATTTCTTGGAACTATTTAAGAATATAAAAAAAATATTTCCCACAAAAAAAGTGATTGAAAAAAGTATAGAAAAAAATATGAAAAAAATAAAAAAATTATTATGTGGGTTAAATTTTGTGCCAAAAATTTTCAGATCAGATCTACATTATTTAGGGAGGCTACAGTTTAAATTTTGTGATATTTGGAAATCGGGAACACCTCTAACGAAGTTTGTCAAATTGCTTCGCAATTTTTTAGGTTTTTGGGTTTCAACAATTTTCATTGACTCTTAGCCTTAGGTTTTCCTTTGTTTTTGCATTTTGTTGTTTCTTTACGCTTTCTAACACTTTATTGTTTCTTGTGTTAGTAGGTAAAAACATGTTGCATATTCCTTCCTTCGTGCAACATAGTTCTTTGGTGTCTAGTTGGTTTTGGATTCTTAGTGCTACTAGGTTTGCTTTGTTAGTTTGATTCTAATACATTTTGATTGATTGATCTAGACATTTTTAAAAGACTCACAAGATTAGTTATTACCTCATTGAGAATTTTATTTTATTTTTGAGTGCATAACGGTGAGATTTGTTTAATTTTTTCTTTTTGAGTGTTGTGCTTTTATTTTTCCAGATTTGTCATAATGTCTCGTAGTGGCAAAGGGAGTGATGACCAGAGTAACACACCACTAGTTCCCATAAAAAATCTTGTTGGTTTCGCAACGAAATTACAACATGACCTTAATGAAGTCAATGACATGTTCGAACAAAGGTTCGATGGTTGCAACGAAATCTAGAGGATAAAGATCCAACCGAAAGACAAAGATATGCTATACTTCAGACAATGAACAATACCTTGAATCAGTTGCGGAGTGAGCAAAGGACTCAAAATTGGGGTGCTAATGATGATGTTGAGGTTGAATAGCCTCGTGCTCATAGACATAATGCTAGACGTGTCCCATGTGCAGATGATGATCCTTTGGTTACTAATGATCGTGGGCAACCTTTTTTGGCAAAACCTAAATTCACAATCCCTCAATTTCGTGGAAAGGATGATCCCAAGGCATACTGTGACTGGGAATGAAAAATAGAGCTTATGTTTCGTTACTATAGATGCTCAGAAGATGTGAAAGTCTCATTGGCAACCCTTGAATTCTCAGACTATGCGTTGAGTTGGTGGACTCAACTTAGAATAAGTTGTTAATGAAACTACGAGAGAGAAATTACCATATGGGATTAGTTGAAACAAGTCATCTGAAAATGCTTTATTCCTTCTCATTACTATAGGAAGGTCAAAACCAAACTTCGACAACTTGTTCAAGGTAGTAGACCAATTGATGAGTACTTCAACGAGAGGGAGATGCTCATGCAACAAGCAAATATGAAAGAGGATGATGAGACCACTATGATACGTTTTATTGATGGATAGCCAACACTTTGCGGTTACATACTTACATAGATCTAGAGAAGGCAGTTCACAAAGCCATTGAGATTGAACAATAATTGAAGGAACAAGGTCCTCGTTCGTTCTCTACTTCACAATATTACAAAGGTAACAGTTCCAATTCTAACTTTAAGCATTCGAAACCACCTTTTAATGCTAACAAGTTCTCTTCAAGTGGTGAGACTAAGAAATCAGATTAGAAGAGTGAGACTTCTATGAAAACACAAATACCTTCTAAGTTACCCAGTTCAGGTGGTTCAAACACGAAAAAAACTCGTAAGATAAAGTGTTTCAAATGTAAAGGGCATGGGCACTATAGTAGAGATTGCCTTAGCATAAGATTTCTCATTATCAAAGAAAATGGTGAATATACTTTTGATTCAAACAATCCAGATATGGCAGAATTTACGGAGAATATGATCATGCTAGTGAAATGAATGAGGAGGTCGTAGAACCATCAAATGAGGAGGAGGATTTTGCTAAATCCCATTGCCTAGTAGCTCGTCGCACCCTCAACATCCAAATGAGGGATGATCTTGACAGTCAAAGGACTAATATATTCCATTCTCGGTGTTTCATTAAAGGTAAATTGTGTTCACTTATTGTGGATAGTGGGAGTTGTGTTAATGTTGTTAGTAGCTATCTTGTGGACTCTTTGAAATTACTTTGCTCAAAACACCCTAAGTCATACCACCTTCAATTGATTAATGGATATTTCGAAGTACGAGTTGCAAAATAGTTCTTGATTACATTAAACTTGGAAATTATGAGGATGAGGTATGGTACGATGTTGTCCCCATACATGTTGCACATTTACTTCTTGAAAGGCCGTAGCAATTTGATCGTGATGTAATACACCATGGAAAACAAAATTGATATTGCCTTATATTTAAAGGGAAGAAATTTACTTTAGCCCCTTTGAATCCTAACGACGTTTATAAAGATCAAATAAAAATGATGGAATTCTTTGAGGGGGTTAAGGGGATGAATGAAAAACAACCTTTAAAACTAGGTTTGGATTGTATGAATGACTTGTTATACCTTTCGGTCTAACTAATGCACCTAGTACTTTCATGAGATTAATGAATCATGTTTTAAGGCCTTATTTAGGTAAATTTGTGGTAGTATATTTTGATGATATTCTAATTTACTCAACTTCTTTAGATGCTCATGTTTTCCATGTTAAATCTATTTTGGACATTTTGAGAATTGAAAAATCATTTGCCAATCTTGATAAATAAACTTTTTGTTGTGATAAACTGTTCTTTTTAGGGTTTATAATAAGTGCTTAAGGTATTCATGTTGATGAGGATAAAGTAAAAGAAAGAAGGGAGTGGCCTACTTCTAAATTGATTACCGAGGTGAGCTCTTTCCATGGTTTAACAAGTTTTTATAGACGTTTTGTGAAGGATTTCTCCACTATTGCCTCCCTATTAACTGAGGTTATAAAAAAATTGTGGGTTTCAACACGAAAAGGCTTTTAAAGCCTTAAATGATAAGTTATGTTATGCTCCAGTTCTTAAATTACCTGATTTTTCTAATATTTTTGAACTTGAATGTGATGCTTCAGGTATTAGAATTGGTGCCGTGTTGATGCAAGATAAAAAGCCAATAGCATATTTCAGTGAAAAACTAAATGGGATGCAATTGAACTACTCAACTTACGATAAAGAGTTATTGGCATTGGTGCGAGCTCTCCAGGTGTGGCAACATTACTTGCTGACCAATGAGTTTGTTATACATACAGATCATGAGTCCCTTAAATGGCTAAAGGGACAACATAAGCTGAACAAAAGACACGCCCGGTGGGTAGAATTTATAGACGCATTCTCATATGTAATTAAGTACAAAACAGGTAAAGAAAATGTAGTTGCTAATGCCTTATCTCATATATATTATTTGATAACTACATTAAATACTAAAGTATTAGGATTTGAGCATATAAAATATTTGTACACAAATGATGCTGATTTTGCACATATTTTTGCTAATTGTGGGAATAGTGCCTTTGATAAAATTTATCTTGTAGATGGGTTTCTTTTTCGCCTAAACAGGTTATGTGTACCACATTACTCCATGAAATAGTTACTAATTCATAAGGAACATAGTGGAGGCTTAATGTGATACTTTGGTGTCACCAAAACACTAGATATTCTACAAAAATACTTTTATTGATTGCACATAAAGAAGGATATTGAAAAGGTATGTTCTAAGTGCATTGTTTGTAAACAAGACAATCTAAGGTAAATGGATTTCATTCTTGGTTTGCCACGAACTAAAAAGGGTCAAGATAGTATATTTTTTGTTGTTGACATGTTTTCAAAAATGACACTTTATTTCTTGTCAGAAAATAGATGATGCTACACATGTGGTAGACTTACTATTTAAAGAGGTGGTGCGACTACATAGGATACCTTGTACAATTGTTTCTGACAGAGACGTAAAGTTTCTAAGCCACTTTTGGAAGGTATTGTGGGGTAAGCTTGGTACTAAATTATTATATTCCACTACATGTCACCCTTAAACTGAAGGCCAAACTGAGGTAGTAAATTAAGTTTTAAGCGCTTTATTACAAGCTATAGTGGGTAAGAACTTTAAAAATTGGGAATATTGTTTGTCATTTGTTGAATTTGCATAAAATTGATCTATTCACTCTACAACTGGCTATTCACCATTTGAACTTGTTTATGGTTTTAACCTACTAATTGTAATTGATCTTGTGTCATTGCCTATAGAAAATATTTCTAGTTTAGGTGGTGAGAAGAAAGCTAGGTTGGTGAAATCAATGCACGAAAAGGCAAAACAATGGATTGCCAAAATAAATAACACACATGCCAACAAAGCTAACAAGGGGCGCAAACAAGTTATCCTTGAACCCGGTGATTGGGTTTGGGTCCATCGCAAAGAGCGATTTCCAAGTAAAAGGAGGACTAAATTAGACCCTAAGGGCAATGGTGTGGATCAATGACAACGCCTATCAAATAGATTTGCCTATTGAGTACAATGTAATCTCTACTTTTAATATTGTTGACTTATCTCCCTTTGATGTTTTAGATTCGAAGATGAATCTTTTTGAGGAAGAGGGGAATGATACGAGTCGCAAGACCTAAAATCAGACTCATGAATGTGATGTGCTCAAATTTCTTCAAGACCAAATAATGAGGTCAAAGGCCAAACGAATCTGAGCAAGATTGAACAAGACCATCCAAGACTTCATTACCAAGGCCATAGATGTGCATACGACCAAAAAAGAAAATCATGATTCACTTTCTTGTTTTCAAGAAAATCAAGAAATCGAATTTTGGTCCAATTTTATTGTTTCGGACAATTTCAAGAATCAAGAAAATCAAGATTTCAAATCTTGGAAATCTTGGTCTGAGAAACCTAATCTTGTAGCCAAGGCGCATTGGATTTTATATACAAGCTTGAACGAGCCAATTTCAAGAGCAAATGAATTACAAAACCAAGTTCTTGAAAAAAATGGCCCATTAAGATGTCTACAAGCCCATCTTGAAGTTTGGAAAGTAATTTAATTGAATATCAGGCCAAATTATCAAAGTTGCCCTAATTGTAAAATATTTAAACTTTAGATCCAATTTTATTTTAATAGGTGGATCATCATGTAAGAATTCATCCCAAGGAGCCCATTTAATTCCTTTAGTTGAATTCCCATTAAAAGTCCACACTTAGAATTATTTTGTTTTATTTTTTTATTTGATGAGTTGTCATGTTATTTATTCCATTAGGGTTAAGAAAACTTATTTTGGTCGCCTATAAGTAGCATGATCGTCCACCCTTATATAAATACAATTGATTTTGTTAATAATAATTCTTTTTGAGTTTTTCTTCAAGAATTGCTCTTGATTTTCTTTTAGAAGCTGTTTTAACAATCTTTTAGATTGTGAGAATCATCTTCAAGTTTTTTCTTGCCAAGATCTCTTTCTTGGAGGAGGAATGATACGGAATGAGGCAGATGAATGCGGAAGAAGATCATAAAGTTTGTTCAAGTTATGGATTTGACTTAAGGCTCTAGACGTTCTGAAAGAAACTTGGATTTTAAAATAGCCTGAAACGCAAATGAATCCAAGTCAGATAAAAAAAATAAAGAAAATAATTAAAAAAATAATCAATATGAATAAAATAGAATAATGAGATCAAATATTCTTGCACATTTGCTTTCTGCATAAGCATCTCCATCTCCTTAAAGTACTTATCAACAGATCGATTACCTTGAATAAGGCGTCGAAGTTTCGTTTTGACCTCTCTGTAATAATGAGAAAGAACGTAATGCTTTCTCATCATTTGCTTCAACTCGTCCCATGTTTCAATTACCCTTTCGTAGTTTCTTTGACGATTAATTATAAGTTGAATCCACCAACTCAATGCATAATCTAAAAATCCACGGGTCGCTAATGAGACTTTTTCCTCTTCCCGACATTTATAGTAATGAAACATAAGTTCAATTTTTTATTCCTACTCATAATATGCCTCGAGATCATTCTGTCCATGAAATTGTGGAATTGAGAACTTTAATTAAGCTAAAAAAAGGTTGCCCACGATCATTATTAACCAAAGTCTCATTATTTGCATGAGAGACACGTCAAACATTATTTGCATGAAAACGAGACAGATCAACCTTATCTCCCCAATTATGATTTAGACACTCAATTTTGGTAGTTAAATGTTCCAAATTATTGCTGATCGTGTTTAGAATAGTGTCTCATTGTTGATCTTGAGCAACTTGAACCTCTTGATCCCTTTGCAACTGTCCAATCATAGTATTGCAAATCATTATGAAAGCTTGAAAAAAACACAACACTCAATAAACGAACAAATAAGCAAACCTCACTGTAATGCACTCAAAAAATAAAATAAAATTCTCAATGAGGTAAGAATTAATCTTATGAGTCATTTAAAAGTGTCTATATCAATCATTTAGAATGTATCAAAATTAAACTAACAAAGCAAACCTAATAGCACATGAGTCCAAAATCGGTTGCATGGAGGAAGAAATGTGCAACGTGCTTTAACCTACTAACACAAGAAATAATAAAGTGTTAGAATACGTATAGGAACAATAAAAAGCAAAAATAAATGAAAACCTAAGGCTAAGAGTTCATGAAAATACTTGAAACCCGAAAACCTGAAAAATTGCAAAGCAACTTGACAAACTTCGTTCGAGGTGTTCCCGATTTTCAAAAATCATGAAATTTAAACCGGAGCCTCCTCAAATAATGTAGATTTGATCTGGAAATTTTTGACATAAAATTCAACCCAAAAAATAGTTTTTAAAATTCTTTTTCGTAAATTTCTATTTTTTCCACTTTTTCGATCATTTTTTTTGTGGAAAATATTTTTTTATATTTTAAAAGAGTGCTAAGAATCAATACATAAAATTTCAGATCAATTGAAAAATGCTTACCCACTGAAAAATATTTTTTTTGAAAAAAATTCTGGGTAAAAAATGCTTATAGGTTGTTTTACAATAGAAATCAGGTTAAAAATCAACCATAAACACGAAGAATGCCCAAATCTAATACCAAATGATAGGGCACGAGTGTGGAAGTGGATTATGAAAAGATTGTTAAAACTCTTTTTAAAAAAACTTAAAGAGAAATTCTTGAAAAAAAAAACTCAAAGAGAATTTATTAACTCAAAAGAAATGTTGAATAATAATCAATTGTGTGATTTGTGTACAATGCAAAGACCTATATATAGGCTAGGTAAATAAATCTAAGTAAAACTCTTAAGTATACTAAACTTTAATTAATCTAAACAATAAGTAGTTTTAAACTAAACATTCTTGCTGACATAAAACTGAACTCAATATGATATAAATTCGAATTAACAGCTCGAAACTTGTAATTTTCGTTATAATCCTGTCCAAATATTTTACTCGTGCAGTCTTCACTAAAATAGTTATAACTTGAGCTCTCAAACTTAAAATCGAGTGATTAAAAGTGCGTTTCGAAGCTAAGAGATAGATCTTCGAACGTCATGAAGACATCTCAACCTAGAAATGCCTAAATCCCATTTAAAAAGATGTTGCAAGTCTGCTGATTTCCTAAACTTAAAAATTGGCAGCTTCGGTGAACGAAATTTAATAAATTTCACCTCGTCCATGCATGTATCATTCTCTTTTTCCTCGAAAAAATTCATCCCCAAAAATATTTAATAAATTTAATCATATCCCGACTTTTTAGGAAGAGTTGGGAAAATGTTAACCTATCCCAACTTTTAGTTTTCGTTGGCAAATATTTTAAATCGATTCTTTACTTCTTTGAATCGATTGCTGGTTGTTTTATTTATTAAATTGATTCTTTGCTTCTTTAATAAATTAATTAACAATGTGCATCATGTAAATTAATTAGTAATATTATAAAAAAAACCATATCCAATTAAACACAAAGATTAAATTTCAAATTCAATCATAATAAATGATTAAAATCTTAATTTAATATTTTCAA
>CM025257.1:19284231-19295519 GCA_013677275.1 Gossypium schwendimanii
CGGGTTTTCATGCATTCTATGGTGCGAAATTTGTTGCTCTAAATGCATTCGAAGTAGCTTAACTTGATTATCTCTAGACTTGCATTTTCTACAGTATTGTCATTTTAAAATCAATTTTACAATTTTTTCCGTAATTTTTTATATTTTTTTAATATTTTAGTGAATTTTAATATTTTTCCAAATTTTTTTTTTTTTACAATTTTATAATCTAATATATATTTTTTGTCATTTAAAAAGTGGCTAAGCCATCTGCACCAACCTCTACAGCATCCTGCATAGTTACACAACATCACACACCAACCATGCCAGCTATCATGCCTACAAATTTCCGCTATAAATGTACATATACTAACTGGACGCTTGAGACTTGAAAGAAAAACGTCACTCTTAGTTCTTGCTTTTCATATAAACTCATAAGTCCACCGTTTGCTTATGTACATCTTTCTTCTGTTGAATTCTCCTATTTTCTTCACCATATACCTTATCAAGTTAAAAATGCTCGAACCAGAAATGGAAGGAAGAGATTTGTCCCATATGAAAATTGCCAGTATAATCCAAGTTGTTGTTCGCCATTAGCTTTTAGAAGCAGCTTACAAACAATAAATCGTCTAAATCCCACATCCTGAAGATACAAAGCGACGAGGCGAGCAGCAGCTATAAAACAAGCCGGCTTGGACAATACAAAGCATACCTTTCTCGGCCTTTTGGCTAAGATCAAGTGTAGTATCTGTTCTTATCAGTTTAATATCTGATACGTGGGCCAATGGCCCACATGATATTAAATTTATTTTTTGAGGGGGGGGTTCATCACAGTAGCTTGCTACTGGGGCTCTCGAGCGTCGCCTGGGCGTTGCACTATGGTTTGGGCCTGGCGCACCCCAACCAAATTGAAGTATAAAAATATATTGTATCACCTGCTGTTCCGTTCCAGAATGTAAAATCCAGATGACAAGGGCATTAAATTACGGTATTGCGTTTGTAAGCGTAGCCTTTGCTTGGGAAGAAAATATAGTAGAGGAGCAAGTGGGAGATGGTGAAATCATCGTTTGCCACTGCTTCAGCACATTCTTTATAGACTTTTAGAATAAAAGACATTCAATAACGAACTGGAATATCTGTAAACTTATATACCATCCGATTTGAATCTCAAGTCTTTATAGAAGTTTGTGTGTTTATGATAAGTTTGTGCCTAAGAGTCTTCACTAGTTCCCTAATGTGATATGCAAACATTGGAGTATTAATTCAGCGAAAAGAAATTATTTTGGGATGTTGAATATGTTGCTATATGTCGATACAGGATATCAATATGAGATTGGAGAAAGAGGAGGGGATGGTGATGAGAAAGGTCAGTTTATCCATGCTGTGATTGAGAGCCGGAAAAGTAGGAGAGTGGATGGGAGAATCGAAGGGAAGGATGATGACTTGGCCTTTTAGGCTTTGTTGGAAGGAAAAGAGAGACCCTTTCTATGTTGTGCTTTGAGGGTATGTATAGGAGAGGTGATGGTTCTCGGGTGGTCTCCTCTTGAGGGGAGTGCAACCGTTAATAACGGATGGCGTAATAGAGGACTCGACTGGGTGGTCAATGATGGATGGTTCCTTCCATAAGGGGATAGCCAGTCACTTAGTGATCATATGGACAGTACAAGGTGGGGGGCTGTTATCAAGTCTCTCTGGCTGGTTCTCGTATTGCCACGTGTCCCCATCAGGGTAGGGGTATAACAATAATCCTCTACCCCAGTCAAGAGGTAGGTCATAAAGTTACTATGCCTTGAGACCATTTGTAAGTTGCCCCTGTGGGTGGTAGCTTTTGAAAACGAAGCAACAAGACAAATGATGTAACCTCCCCAATCGGCCTAGGCATCAAACCCGAATTCAGAAGATTATATTAGTCATCGAAGTGACCCATAGAGCTATCAAAATTTTGGAAACAATAATTTTAAAGAATTTTTTTAAATTTAGTAGAAAATTTAGTTTAAATATCAATTTATCATGCTTCGAAATTATAATTAGAGTATAGCAGCGAAAAATGATAATTACTAATATTTTTAATAAAACTGGGGTTCATGCATAACTATTTAATAATTAAAAATCCTAAAACTTAATTAAATGTCATGCGATATAAAAGAAATATAGACCTTAAATTCCATGCCATAGATCGAAATAAAATAATATGGTTTCTGAATAGTAATAATAATAAATAATAACTCTAATGTGTTTTTAGTAAAAACAAAGGTGAGACCCTCCAGATGTCGTGCCCGCATCCTAACTTGATAGGCTATCTGAAAAGATAAAAAATAAAATGGAGTGAGCTGCGTTCCATCACAGGATAATCAGTGCAATCGATTAGCATATAAAATCACATCATATAACATAATTCACAATAACAAATTCACTATATAGGAATAACAGATCAATTTAATTATGTATAAACGTATACACATATATCATATCATATCATATCATATCATATCAGAGATTTCATAATTTCAAGCACATATTTCACGAGTGCAAATAGGTTCAGTTTAACAGATAGGATCATATCCCACTGCTACACACCATAAGAGTTCCCCAAAACTCGTCCATCTCTACACATCGTGTTGTGGGTTTAAACCATAAAGTTACAGGTTAATACACTGCTAGATGGTTGTGAATGCAGAAGATAGTTGCAAATAAAAGCTACCAGATAATTGCAAATTAAGAGGCTTCCTGATTTTCCTCCTTTGAAAACATCCCATCCTATGCAAAATATGACATGCTTATAACAGATTAAAAATGGATAATAACAACATGCTTATAACAGATCAAATATGTCAGCCATACTTATGTTCTCAACTAATCGTTATAGTAGCCAAAATGCGTTCTTTTCAAAGATCCAATTTAACGGTATCATAAGGTATGCTGTCCTAACAAACTCAAAAACAGATACAATAAGCATATTTATTCACAATTATTGCAAATATATATAGTTGTAATGCTAATTTAGCCAATAAGATCATGAAATATAGCATTATTCATATTATCAGTGACTAATTTAAACAAATCATAAAATTTTGTGCAAAATTGTAATTTCTAAAAAGTAAGGGAGACACAACTGTGTGATTGGCACGTGTGGGAAGCCCTGGACTGGTTGAGGAGGTACACGACCGTGTGGCTAGGCCATGTGAGAGACTGTGACTATGTGGCATTCGAAAATTCAACCTACAAGGGAGACGCGACTGTGTGGCAGGCTATGTGGAGGGTTCTAGGTTGTGTGAGAAGCGAATTCCTAGAGTTTCAAGGTGAACATGATTGTGTGAAGGGGCCACACAGGTGGCCTACACACCCATGTGACTGGCTGTATGGTCTATTCTAGGCTTGATTTTACCTCGATTTTCTCGTGAAAGAACACACATCTATTACTGGAAGACCGAGCGATAATCCTCAAATCCAAAACTAATCCGGAATACCTACAACGAGTCTTTCATCCAAAAATTATGTAAGGATTAGAGATTGTTTTCAAGATTTAACAAAATTATCCGGATTGTCGGCAAGACTCGAAAAAGGTTCGTTATTTTAGATGAAAGATTAACATGGAATGTAATTACTATTAGAATTTGGGATTAACTCTCGGATTGAATAGAAGCTTACCAATTCTTGACAAGATTAATGATGAAATTGACGGTGCTAAACTAAATCGATATAAAGAACGGTTTGAACAAAGATTTAATTTGACTTCAGGATCAAAACTAAATTCCAGCAATGGTGAGCAAAAAAATTGTGAAAAGGGATGATGAAAAGAAATATGAAGAGAAATATGGAAGAAGAGAAAATAAATTAATTTTGATTTGGAAAAAGAAATTGGTTTTCAAGTTCAATTAGGAAAAATGGCTGAATCTTTAAGGCTTCAAAACTTTAAGGGATGTTAGGTAATTTCCCCTAACTACCGAAAAAAAAAAAGAATTGGAAGGGGAAATAGCATTATTCAAACCTGAGTAGTAAAAGAGATGGATGTTTTAACCAATTGGGCTACTACCCATTCTTGGTATGTTATAAAACTATTTAATATATATCCTAGTTTGATTTTGGTCATAGGTTGCTAAAAATAGAAAAGAAAATGGGAGGAGTGTGGTTTGAACCTTGGACCTCTAAGGGAATACACTAGCTACATAACCATAAGACTAAGCCATTTCTAGGTAATTTATTTCTTCTAACCCTATATATTTTGGGGTGTTACAAATGCTACAATTATTAGCCCTATAATCCTAGATTATACAATGCCTTGCGAGACTATTGAAATTCATGTCGACTCCTTTTAACAATGTGTTGATGGATCCCAAAAAAGGTATATATAGGGGTTTTTGGTGGGATCCACATTGAGGCCAACATTCATGTCTATAATAATTGCCTTCTCTTTCCTAGTAAAAAAATGTTTTAAATTGACCTTGCCTAAGACAAAAAGCAATGGTAAGATTTTTGAGTTGTGAGTAAGGTCAATTTGGTTTTAGGAAAATTTTCTTTTATTTCTTACAAAAATTGTGGTAATTTGTGAATATTTGGAATTGTTCTCGCATCATAGGCATTGCAAATGTTCGTAGGTATTTAAAATTACGCTAATGCTGAAGGTAAAACGACCATTCAAAATAAAGCTTGCCTTGAAGGGGATAACAACCATCTAGATTATGCAAATGTAATAAGATGAGTAGCCCTTTGATGAATAAACCTTTAGTGGAAGGGTATGAGAGCAGTAACTTGGGTGGTTTCGTAAGAGGGTAGCGTGGGAGGGTATCGTTTGGGGTGGAGGGTACTCGTGAGAGGTAGTCGTGGGAGGGTACTATCACAAGAAGGTATCGTGAAAGGGTACTCATGGGAAGGTACTTTTGGAGGGTACCGTGGAAGGGTACTCGTGGGAGGGTATCATGGAAGGGTACTTGCAAGAGGGTACTCTCGTAAGAAGGTATCATGAAAGGGTACTCGTAAGAGGGTACTGTGTATTGATTTTTGAAGATATGCCTCACTTTTGCAGAACCGTTGAATGGTTCATAGAAGGACTTGAAAGTTGATGTTTGAAGTCAAATGTCTTACTCCCACACATGAGGGGAGGCTTACAGGGGGTCCTGCTCTCACATAAGGGGGAAGGCCTACAAGATATCTTGCCCCGACACACGGGTGAAGGCTTATAGAGGATTTTACTCCCACACATGGGGGAGGTTTACGAGAAAAATCATATGTCGATCGCACTACTGTCGGCTCTTGTAACCAAGAATTATGTGGAGAGTGAATCCTACCATGTCGAATCACATTCGTCGGCCAAATTTAGTCGCCTTGGATTTACGTGATTAATGTCATGTTTAGCTTTCCTATATTGCGCAAAACTTAAAAAAATGAAAAATCAATAAAAATGACAGTATAAAAATTCTTATGCAAATAAAACTGATTTATCATTTAACGAATATGTAGAATTTTAAATATAATATACATAAAGGCAGTGAATGTGACCACTTTTGGGAACCCCTCATGGGTTCCCTTTCTCAAAATTTTAGCTTTTTTTTGTATATGTGAATATATATACGCATGGGGATGTTACATCATCTTGGGCACTACAACTCTTTTTTATTTAATAAATCTCTAATATACACATAGATGCATACGAGTACATTCCATGGGAGCTATCTGTGGGTACTTTCTCTTACCACCATATATATATATATATTTTATGCATATATACATACACATGGGGAAACCCTTCGTGGATTCTCCTTTCTTCACCTTATATTTTATTTTAGCAAGTAAAATATTTACATGCTTGGGGATGTGGAACACTTCCGTGGAGTTCAAACCCTACAAAAATTGCATCTTCAATATATAATTTTTTATAACACACGTGCATTGCGAGGTGGGAACTCGTTCAACCAATTTGATTTTATTTATCAGTGCTACTATTAATATGTATATATATACGAGGAGCAAATGGTGGGTTGATGGCCCACTTTTTCTTAATAAAAATGAAAATATATATATGTGAGGGATGGTAATCTCCAATTCTTCTACTTTCATTCCTCTTTTTTCTAATAGTTGTTACCATTACATGTCTTGCAACTCGGTTTGAATGGCGACCCAACTTGAGAACCCGAACAGCTCGCCTCTCCCATGCTCACGGCTCACAATCTCTTTTTTTTGTTTGACGTCTACAACTTGCCTTCTTTCGCGTCCACAACTCGTCTTTTTTCGCATCCACAACTTACCATCCCCTTGTCTTCCTGACGTCCACAACTCGCCTTTTCCCACATCCACGACTTATCATCCCTTGTCCGCCGGATGGCTACATCTCGTCATCTCATTATTCGTACATCTCGTTATCCGTTAGTCTAGGAGGGATAACATATCCTCATGCATGACACCTAGTTATCCCCTAGTACGTCCTATCAAAGAACCATGTGTTATAAATACAAGAAATAATCCAAAAGGGAAGGGAAGACTCAGAGAACCATCAACAATTGGTGCAGTGAGCATGGAAACATTTTTTATCTTCAAAGTAAACTAGATAATCTAAGATGGCTCACCCAAATGAGGGATTCCCAAACCACCCACCTTCAAACTGAGAAGAGAGACCGGATATTGATAACCATCCCTGAGAGTCAAACCGTTTTGCTGGCTGGTTTGCTGACCAACTATAGAACCTGGGTAACTCAGACCAAGGAGTGGTGCTTATGGTTTTCTTTATCTCAGATTGGTATCCGAACTTTTTTCCGTAAACTAAATCAATACCTAAGTCTAACGCTATTAAATTTAAGACACATGGTGGAATAAGATTGTGAAATGTGGCATAAATGACATCATGATGTCATAATCTAAATTTAAAAAAAAAACTTATTTTTTCTTTTGACTTTTCTACCCTATTTTTTTGTTATTCCTTTTTTCCCTTTCTTTTTTTCTTCTACTTGTTCTACTTCCTTCAACCCAAGTTGTTACCTCCATCGTCGTTGGTGGTTGGCCTCCTTTTCGGCTTAAAAATGGCACCAGAGTGACAATCAACGATTTTTTGTCTTCACCAACTTAATCTCCTTTCTTTTTCAGACTTTTCAAATCTTTTTCATTTATCTTTTTTTTAGATTTTCAAATCTAAAAAACTTTCAATTTTTAACCAAAAGCTTCTTCTCTATTTCTTTTTTTTTTTGTTTAATTGGAAACGCTTTTCAATATATGTTTGGAAAAGAGAACATTTTGTGTTTATAGATAATGAGGATAGGTTTTCTTTTAGGCAAACATGGAACTTGTTTCAAAAAGGGTTTTGAAGGTTTAATTGAATAATTGAATGGGGATTGAGTTAGGGTTTAGTAGTTATTGCAGGGTGTTGTAAAGGAAGCTAATAGGGTGAATTTAGGGGTTTTGGTGTTGGGGTTTGAGGGTTTAACGGGGAGAGAAAAGGGAGGTGAAGATGAGGCATTAATGTTTCGTTGCTGAAGGTTTATTTCTGAATTATTTGAACCATTGTAATCATGGAAAGTAACCTGAAAAAAAAAGGGAAATAATAATCATTACTTATTTGTACTTTATGACAGCAAATGGCCATGATTAAAGCTCAAGCAGGGGTGAAGAACAACATCAGGAAACTGAACAAGAGTATAATCAAGCATGGGTCAAACCAGATTGTTCATGTAGTTCTTTTTGCATTGTTTTTCTTCTTTGTTGTCTACATATGGTCCAAAGTATCCAGGAGATAAAGTTCGTGAGACTGGCGGATACATTGTTGAATGGCAATCGAATTTTCTTCTAGCAAAGTTGGTTGTGAAGAAGACATGTTTGGTTAAGGAAGGGATGTGAACTGGGTTTTTATTTTTATTTTGGTTCAAAACTCATTGTAATAATATCTTGAAATTAGATTTTGTTCTTTCTTGAAACAAATAATACTTTCAAGAAGCCATTTAGTATCTATCAAAATTGATTTTTTTTTTTTTTGCAAATTGAAGAAGAAATCTTCATCGATCGATTTGGTCCCCCATCTTTTTTCTTACAACTTCTTACCCACATTTGTTTTTCAATTCTTTTTCCCCATTGCTTAAGTTCAGACCAATACATAGAGGAAAGGAGACCATATTTGATGAAGAGTGTTGAAGGAGAAAGAATAAAGGAAAAATTAGAATCTCTAACTATAACAGCCTGTTTTCTAGTGGTGTCGGAAACAATAGTTTCGGGACCACAATTTTAACGTGTCAGTCTGTAAATATTAACTATTTAATATTTATGAGGTCATTAAGGTCTTATTAAAATTTGATTAAGAAATTTTAATGTTTGGATAGTTAATTATGGAAAAAGGACTAATTTGTAAAAGATGTAAAACTTAATCGCTATTGAATTTTTTAATCAAATAGATTAATTAGTGTTTGAAAGAGGCCTTATATGGTAATTAGACCCTAATAAACTATCATGGACGGTTGGTTACTAGGTTTTATTACATTTTATATGTTTTATGCTTTAGTTTTATTAATTAAAGTAATAAAATAAATAAAACTAATAAGACAAAAGTAAAAATTAAGCTTTCATCCTCTTCACTTTTCATTCCCATGGCTGAAACCACCATTTTCATATCTTGGAAGCTTCAGCCAAGCTAAAATCCTTGCATGGTAAGCCATTTTTCACTCATTTCTTGTAATTTTTATGTTTTTGAGATCATTGCATCTAGGTCCAGCTAACCCGTACCTCTGTTTTTGAAATTGTTAAATGTTTTAGAATGTTCCATGGATGAGTGTGAGGTTTTTGTGGTAGTTTGTGATAGAGTATTAAGCTTGGTTGTTAAATAGGACTATTTTATAAATTAGTTTTTTTTTATTTTAATGTTTAAGGACTAAATTATTTAAATGGTAAAATCTAAAGGTATTATTGTGAAATTATGGTATATAGAAGGCTATATACGGGCCTTAAATATTTGATTGGTATGGGTTATGTTCAAATAAGGTTAATTTTGTAATTTTCGGGTTTAGGGATTAAATTGAATAAAGTGTAAAATTTTGGGGCAATTGTGAAAAATTGTAAATAGTAAAGGATGAGTACTAGAATGAATTATGCATGAAATTTAAGCTAATTAAGTGAAATTAAACTATTTTAAAGATCAATAACAAGTAAATAACCGAGGAAAAGAGAAAGTTGCTGAGTAGTCCCTGAACTTTGCTATTACTGCAGTTTAGCCCTAGTAAGTTCATTTGGTTTAGTTTAATTTATTTTGAAATGTATATTGAATGGTGAATTGGTTTCTGAATGTTTAATTGAATGTTCGATGTTAAATTAGAGTGAATTGTAGTAGTAAATTGTTTAGAACACTATTTAGCGATGATATCTCTTGAGCCAAATGAACGTAGGATAGAGTACGATTGTCATGCCAATAGTTTATAATACGCACTGTATAAGATTGATATGTGATGAGGTGATGAATCCTGACTTGTGTTTATACACTGAGTATACCAAAGTTCAACATTTGTTGTGAACAATCATATTATATTACAGTGATTTTGGCGTGTTACCGAGGAGAATGTAAAGTCTTCGGGCTTGGCACTTGGTGCCCATGCGTATTTTTGGAGGGATGTTAGCCTTTGGGTTAGGCACTTGGTGCCAAGGCGTGTTTTCGATTGGATTGTCTCGTTTGAGCGTTTGGCGTGTTTCATATGGATAATTGTGTACTCATATTTGTATATCGTTCATCGGGCAATGTTTTTAGTATTAAATAGCTTGTTAGTGAATTTATCAAAAGATTGTTCTTGAATTCTTGATAGCCTTGTGAGTTGATATTAAATGATTTCGTATAGCTAATTTAAATGTATCTCATAGTCTTTTGTGTATAAACTCACCTATTATGGATTGTGGTTGACAGGAAGCACTAACTATTAATCTTGTTATTAAAATTTTTATGTTATTTAGGTAAGCTTTGTTGTTTTAACCGTTGAACTTACTAAGTTATATAAAAGCTTACTCGTGTTATTTATCTTATTTCCTTGTAGATATCATTTCTTGGAAAGCGAACGATCGGATCAACTTGAAGAAATCACACTATCCGAAAATCTTTTGGTAGTTTTTGAATGTTCACTTTTGGTTATATGGCATGCAATAGGTGACTTGTAAATATGTTGGTTACTTGTTACTCGTGGAGTTTGTCAAACTTGAATGATGTTTGTCTTGGATGGATTCTAGTATATGTGAATAGGTATTTGATGTTTGGTTTGTAAAGGTTCATAAGTATGTGATTTTGGTCATATTGTTCTATGTTAGTAGTAAATGACTATCTTATAGTGAAATGGATTTGAATGTTATGGATAAAAGGTAAATTTGGCATGTGTTAAAATGTGATCATGTAAACCTTGAAATGCAACTTGATTGGATATCTGAATTGTGGTGTCAATAAGGGCACATTAGTTAGGCACATAGGTTGAATGATTTGGTATGTTTTGGGTCTAGTTGAATGTGTTTTGGAGGCTTGTAAATATGTGTATTTGGTTTGTCATGGCACCTAAGAAATAGGCTATGTTTTGACTTGTTTTTGAAGCTATTTAAGACACACACAGCCTGGGACACGGGTTGTCACACGACTATGTGTCACACACAGCCTACCCTCACGGTCGTATGTCTCTTTTGTTTTTAGGTATAGGTTTCACACTGTCTGTCACACGGCCTGCAACACAGCCGTGTGACCCTATACTACATAGCATCAATATGTTACACGGTTTGGTAGCATGGGCATGTGGAGTGGCCATATGGGCGAGTGGAATAGCCACACAGTTGTGTGATTTTAATTCAAATATCCATACGGCCTATGACACGACTGTGTGAAATTATGTCAAAAGTTACACGGCTTGTCACACGGTTGACCACATGGCCTGAGCTTTGTCATACGGCCATGTGACCCCTGTTTTCAAAAATTGTCAATTTTTCCAAAAATTTTTGATTTATTTCAAAATGATCCCTGAATGTTTTTAAACTATTTTTAGGGCCCTGTAGGCTCGGTTTAAGGCCCATAAGTGTATTTCTACCTTGATTTATATGAGTTATTGAATGTTATTATTAGTTTTACATTATTGTTTCTTTTTGAAGCTAAATGTTTTGAATTGTACTGTAACACTCTGTAACCCTAATCTAGTGACGAAGACAGATTAGGGGTGTTACATTGGCATTGGCAATGATATTTGGTGAATAAGGGTTTGTTTTTTTCTTAAGAAACAAACAAAATAAATAAATAGAAGAGAAGGGTTTTAAGGTTAAGGAAGGAAAAGACTTGTGGAAAAAATTGTTGACTGTTGCTGCCAAACAAGATGCTACGTGGCATC
>CM025257.1:19337177-19350270 GCA_013677275.1 Gossypium schwendimanii
AATATTTCAAAATGCGTTAAATGGTTTTTCTTTAGCGTAAATGCTGATTAAATCATTAATTTTTAATGATGTTAATGTGACGCTTCATATGTACTTCATGCCTGACATTATTTATCTTATATGTTATGTCAATAAATAATTTAAAAATAATAAAAAATTTAAAATTCATAAATTTTTTAAAAATAATATGAAAAATACATGGATTGTCATATGAGCTTCCATATTTAAAAATTTTTATGTTTTAATTTGTATTTTTATTTAAAACATTAATTTAACTTATTTTGAAAAATTAAAAATTAAATTTAACTAAAAATTAAATTAAAAGAATATATATAAACGTGATTTGGGAGTACACCTTGAAAGAGACTCTTACAATCATTGAAGACACTACTCAAGAACCTACGCGTGAACCTCAATTCATTCAAGGTTTATTTGACTTTTTAAAAAGAAATTAATCACACGTAACATTATTACTTTGAATAAATTACGCGTTTTAATAAAGAGAAGATATGAGTTTATATAACCTCGCCTTTCATTCAATCCTTTTTCATCCCACCGTCTGCTAAAATTGAAAAAGAAAAAAATTAGCAAATACAAAAGTTTGACTTTTAAAATTTTCTAAGTAATCATTCATTGAAGAATCATTGCACCAATAAAGGAATGAAAATTGGAAATATTTAGAAATTCATTAAAATTTCACCCTCAACATACTATTAATATTAGATTTTATTACAATCATGATGTGATAAAAATATTTATATAAATTTATAAAAACTGAAGTAAAAATTAAATGTGATTTAGTTGAAATGGTAAAATTAAAGTAATGAAAAGAGTGAGGCCTTCGATTGATTTTTTTTTTATTGAGAGAGAAGATTGAAGGATTTTTTTTTGCAGATCTTATTATTAGAATAAGTTCCTATTCTTTAGGGGTATTGATATTTGAATTATTCTATGTTACTGTTATCTCTTATCTTTGATTTGATTTGAATGTGCAGTTTTTATTCTCTGTTAAGATCTTATTGTATGACTACATAAGTTGAGGTCATCATCAATAAAACTCAAGTCATTAAAAATCTAGCTTGTTGATTACTTGTGTTATCAAGTCTCATATCAGATAAAAGTTCCCAATAGTTTTGTATTGGAACCCTCACTGGGATTGAGAAATTCTAGCAACAGCATAAAAGATGACTCAGAAGATGAATTTTGACAACTTCATACGACCAGCTATTCCTCGCTTTGATGATCACTATGATCATTGGAGCATGCTAATGGGAAATTTTCTATGTTCTAAGGAATATTGAGAGTTGGTAGTTCTTAGTTATGTTGAACTAGCAAGAGAAGCACCTTAGTCAGATGCACAATGAAAGAAGAATGATGCGACGAAGCTTAAAGATTTGAAAGTGAAGAACTATCTCTTTCAGGCTATTGGCCACACAGTTTTTAACACCATTCTTAACAAGAATACCGCCAAAAAAATATAGGATGCCATGAAGAAGAAATATGAAAGAAATGCAAGGGTCAAAAGATCTAATCTTCAAGCTCTCTGTAGAGAATTTGAAATGCTTGAGATGAGGAATGATGAAGGAGTGACAAAGTACTTCTCAAGGGTCATGACAATGGCAAACAAGATGCGAACTTATGGAGAAGATACGTAGGATGTTAAAGTGGTAGAAAATTCTACGCTTTTTAATTGAGAAGTTTAACTATGTTGTTTGTTCTATTGAGGAATCACAAGAAATTGATGCTCTCACAATTGATGAATTACAAAGCTTATTAATAGTACATGAACAAAATTTTCAAAGGCATTGTGGAGAGGAGTAGGTTTTGAAAGTGACATATGATGGAGGAAGAGGTCGTGGTCACAGTGCCTATAGAACAGGAAATAAAAAAGGTCGAACAAGTTTTAAGAAAACAACGATGGAATGTGACAAATGTCATAAACTTGGACATTTTCAATATGAGTGCATTGAGAATAAAGAAGAAAACTATGTAGAATTTGGTGAGGAAGATGAGATGTTTCTAATGGCTTATGTGGAGTCAAATGGGGTTAGAAAGGAAGATACATGGTTCCTTAATTTGGGTGGTTCTAATCACATGTGTGGTGATTGAGCTATGTTTAGTGAACTTGATGAAGGATTTCAACATTCCGTGAAACTCAAGAATAACACAAAGATGAATGTGATGGGAAAAAGAAGGCTGAAACTATTGCTAAATAGAGTCAGTCATGTTGTTATTGAGATATACTATGTTCATGAATTTATAAATAATCTTTTGAGCATAGGGTAATTGTAGGAAAAAGGCTTGACATTTTTGTTGATAAAAAATGAAATGTGTAAGATTTTTCATCTAAAGAGGGGTTTGATTATTCAAACCAATATGAGTACCAATAGAATGTTTATTCTACTTACTCAGTCACATATTTCTTCTCCAGCGCAAGTTGATCAATGGTTTCACACAAAAGATGAAAACTTGACTCATCTTTGGCATAGAAAATATGACCATCTAAGCTACAAAGGCTTGAGAACCTTGCTAAACAAAGGCATGGTACATGGACGACCTTAGCTCACCACCTCAAATGTCACATGTACTGATTGTATTAATGGGAAACAATATCGTGATCCCATCTCAAAGAAAAGTAATTAGAGAGCAACTTAAAAATTGACACTCATTCATGCAGATATTTACGATCTGATCACACCTACTTCTAATAGCAATAAGAGGTACATCTTATTATTCATTGATGATTATAGTAGAAAAGCTTAAGTGTATTTTTTGATAGAAAAGCCATAGGCTTTAGATTATTTTAAATGTTTTAGAAACATTGTTGAATAAAAAACAAAATTATTTATTAAGTGTCTAAGCACTAATAGATGAGGCAAATTTAATTCAAATAAGTTCAATAATTTCTGCAAACACAATGGAGTAAGGAGGCAATTGACCATCACTCATACACTGCAGCAGAACAACGTGGCTGAACGGAAGAATAGAACCATTATGAACATAGTTTGATCGATGTTATCTGATAAAAGCATTCCTAAAATGTTTTGGCTAGAAGTAGTAAACTGGACTATCTATGTCCTTAATAGATGTCCAACATTGGCGGTCAGAGATGTTACACTAAAGGAGATTTAAAGTGGGTTAAAGCTATAAGTAGAATATTTTCGAGTTTTCGGCTACATAACAGATGCCCATGTTCCAGACGCAGGGAGTAGAAGCATTGTGTCGAAATATGTGCTGAACTTGCATATACTTTGGGATAATTTTTAAGTTATTTGAGTAGGTAATCTTAAAATAATCAATTGAGGTTTTTTAGGAAGGCTTTTTTTATCTTTTAGTAGTTTACTAGAATAAGAGAATTATTTTCCCAGTTATGTTGTGAGTTTTTTTTATTTAAACTCAGTTTTTTACGTAATAAATACAGAACAGTTTTATTGAATATAGTCTCTTGAAAACTTTCATGGTATCAGAGCTAGATTAAATCTCTAGTAACACCATGGTTAAAATAACCTTCACTAGAGATAAGAGATCCAACAACCAAACTGAGGTAGAAAGCTCTACCATTGGAACAACTATTGAGAGTGCAATGACTAAAGGGATGGAAGCATCTTACCTCTCTTTTCAGCTGACATCTCACAAGTTGAATGGCAAGAATTACCTTGAATCGTTGTAGTCCGTGAATTTAGCAATTGGTGATCCAATTGGAGAAGTCAAGAAACCATAGGTGGGTGATCTAAGGATCAACACGTAAAGGTTAGAAAATTTTATGATAATTGCATGACTTATTAATTCCATGGTAGTATCCATAGGTAAACCTTTGTGTCACATATCCCTATTGCCGCACATTCTAACTAAGTTTGCAAATTGCTACGAAGTTCTGCTATTTATTTTTTCAGTATCATTTACAAAAATTCCCAGAGATTATGTTATGCAAAAAGACACATTCTTCCAAAATATCTACTGAATCTCCAATTTGGGTTCACGATGATGAAGCAAAAGAGAGGTTTGATCTATTTTCAAGGCTTAACCGATGTTTTTGGGGGAAATGGTCCAAACTAGGAAACATTGATAACATTTTCGTACCACTAGCCATTCGAAAAACAGTGGTGGCTTCAAAATGAAACATATTCTGTGACGTGAGTCCACCTTTTAATGAAAAATTAGTATGAGAGTTCTATGCAAATTTGATCCCAACCGATGCATAAAAAATTCTGCAAATTTGATCCGAACCGATGCATAAAAAATTCTTGTCCGCAAGAAAAAAGGTACCTTTGACTTCTGAATCCATTAATTATTTTCTTGAACTGCCCAATAATGAAGAAGATGATTATTCCATGATGCTAAAAAATGTCAATTGGGATATTCTTCAAAAAGTATTTTTAGTAGTTACAAATCCAGGATCTCAATAGATAATTAGAAAATATGGTAGTCATACTTGGCAAAAGGAGTATTTAAAATTGATTGCCAAGGTATGGTTTTTTTTTCTTACTGTTTAGCTTCATGCCAACTTCACACAGTTTCACCATCTCGATGAAACATATACTCTTGTTATATACTATCATGACAGGAAAGTCCATTAATGTGGGAAAAATTATCTTGAAAAAAACTGAGAATGTGTTAAAAAAATGACCAAGATGCGGTTATTTGCCATCATTAAGTACTTTACTATGTTTGCAAGCGCGCATCCATCCGCAAGTCAATCTTGGAGGTCTATATCCTCAAGGATGCATAACAGAGAATGACATTGCCAGATTGGTGGGAAGTGTTGAGAATTTGGACCAAACTGAACTTGAAGATGAACCAGAACCTGATGAATCTCCTAACATGGCTAAACCAACTAGAATCCTTGAAGATACTGGGTCGACCAATTTGAAACATGTTAAAGAGTCGAATCAGTCAACTATAGTAGATATGCTGAAATTTATGCATCATCAACAACAAGCTTATTGGAAATATGATAAAGTTAGAGATAATTCCATATGGAACGTCTTTAAGAATTTATCAGATAATCATTTTACTTTTTTTCTTGAATTTCTAGATCATATTTTGGAGCCATGGTCAAAGAGTCATGGGAGGAAGAATTCATGACTCCAAATAATGATGAGAAGATGAAAAAATTAGCAAAATTGAACGGAAATGTTGAAGCTAGTGAATAAAAAAAGGGGTTTCTTATTTTCTTTCTTAGTTATTTCCAAAAACAATTTGCTATTTATTTTGGTTAATTTTATTTCTGCACTAATAAAAATATGCAATTATGAATAAATAATTCTGATGCTTCTCATTTATTTTTGTTCTCAAGTAAAACAAAGAACTGTGATAATGCGAATGTGCATGTCTAGGATTGGATCTGTAAAAAAAGAACTTGTTACTTAAGCAGTCTTCATGACTCACCTCTCTTTTCTGGGATCCTCCCTGGTCCAAAGTTTGTATTCACTTTTTTGTTCTTTGCAAAGAGGACATTGCTTTTCTTAAGTGGGGGAAGGGGAGGATAATCTTGTATGATCTCTTTGAAAATTAAATTTCGCACATAAGTATGTTTAAACTAAATTAATGCATAAAGAAAATTTTTGTTAATGAAGTTAGCTCGAGTACAAGTATAATTTATGATTTTGACTCAAGTTTTGTCGAAATTATGTTAGTTTAGTTATGATATGAGTATGTTTCAAATAGTCTTATATAATTTTTTCCATGAGAACTTTAATTTTATTTAAGAATAGTTAGACATGCATGAAAGTTTAAGACTTTAGAACTGTCTTAGTAACTTTCTTGAGGCAAGATTCTAACAGGGATAAGAGTCTAAAAATGATTTAGGCACTTTTTCTTTAGATCGTTTGAGCCTTTCAAGCCTACAGTGTTAAGAATTATCCCTTAAAAACTTACTTTGAGCTTTATAGTTTGTATTATTGTTTCACCTATGTGTTAAGCTATCTTTCATAAATTTTACCCTATCTTTTAACCGAATCTTAAACTTACTTATCTTACTAATTAAGTCTGGGGGAGAATTCAAAAAGAGATACAAGGTCAGAAAAAATATATTACCTCTGCTAAAAAAAAGAATTGTCTTGAAAAGAGGTACCACTGAGCATAAGTTTCAAGTTAAGTTTTGGGGGGGAGGATGAAAATCATCCGTAAGGCAAGATTGTGTACGAACCTCCAAGGCAAGCTAAGTTAAGGTTATTTAAGCCTAAAATACTTTCTCTTTATCCATACTTTGAGCCCAACCCTATTACAACCTTGTTGAAGACCTATTGATTTTGATAATTATACTGACTACATTAGTGGAGAGAAATTACTAAGTTCAACATATGAAGACAAATATTAAACTTTAGGATTATTTTACTTAACTAAAAATAAAGAAAAATAAATCGAATGGTGAAAATTAACATGTAACTATGAGGAACATAAAAAATCATGATTTAAGTTAACATTTTTTCTTCTTTCTTGATATAAAATTTTGAAGTAATATTTGTATGTGAGCAACTTATTAGCAAGAAGAGTTTGTGGGCATAATTTGTTAATACATGATTATGATAATGTTGCAAGGTTGTTGTTTGAAAATTTGTAATTTTACATGAGTCATTACTCAGGACGAGCAATGAATTTGGTTTGGGGGTCTGATAACTATAAAGATATAGTTATCTACATCACTTTCTTGCTTGTAATTCTTGCAAATTTTGAGTAATTAATAACTAATTTTGTGAACTTTATTTAACATTTTTAAAATTGGATAAATTTATAAAAAAATATTTCTATTAAATTTCATGATAAATTTACTTAATTTTAATTATTTTTGCAACTCTGGACCAATTTGTGCATCGAAAGAAAATTTGGCCTTGAAGCTCACCCGTTGAAATCCTACACCTACATCAAGAAAAGAAATTGAGCAACTAACCAACATTGGGATGTCCTAAATAATTATGAAAATTATTTTTTGGACTCTCAATTTAATTAGTTAACACGAATTTCAATCGGGTAGTTGAACACTCGAAGTAAAAGAAGCCCGAAATGTTTGATGCAAAAGGGGAAGTGTATGCAAGCCAAAGAGGCCTAATTTTCGTTAAATCCAGCAAGCCCAAATTGTCCATATTGCTGCCCAATTAGTTGCTTAAAAGCTAATTTTTAATAATTATGAAACAACCCTCAAACTTCTTTACATACTCAGTCTTACCCCTCCGCTTTTCAAGCTTTACATTTTAAGCACTTTGCTTAAAATAGTAAAACAATTCAACCCCCCTTCTCCTCAATCCATGGTAGGTCACTTGAGGGAGAAAATCAAGGCTAGAAATTTCTATTTTTAGCCACCTTATATGTGTATAAATGGAGGCTTAAACTCCCTTAATTCATCACTCATTCACTCACCATTTTCTCTTCTCTCAAACATCTCCATTCTCCTTTCTCTCCCATGCCTAAACCTTCCATCTTCTCTCATTTTTTCTATTCTCTTTTTGAGAGATCATCAGGTGAGCAATTCTTTAGTTGAAGCTCTCACGACTAGCCACCAGAGAAGTAGTTTGCATCGGAGCAACTACGAAATTAGGAGAAAACCACAATGGACAATTTTCAAAGAATCACCAGAACCTTCTTAGAGTTTTTTCTTTCTTTATCTTTTACTTGTTCTAAGTTTAAAATCATTATTGCAAATTATTTGATTATTTTTTATTTAATAATAATGACTTAATTTGTTTCTACTAGAATGATTGCAATTTCTTGATTTAATAAGTTCAATTTTGTTTATAATGTTTTGTGCCTCAATTATTTATTCATCCAAATAAAATCATTTATATTGTTCATACATTAAAATATGTTTGACTGCATTAGAATTAATTGGTTAATCAGAGCCGGATGGTGATTATTGGACACAATATTTGGAATATGCATTTTTAATCTATATTTGACAGAAATAGGTTAAAGTTTGTGATAATTCGAAAGAACCTTATTACCTTGCATAACTTTTAGATTTATGTGATTAAATTGTTTCATATAGAAATATCCCTGTTACTTTGCATAAATTCTAAGGAATGGAGGTTAAAAATATAATCATTAGTTAAATTATGACATAGACATATGAATGTTTTTCTAAGTGACTCACAAATATTTTCTAGAACATTTATTAAGCATAATTACGAACGAATTGTGTTAATAATTGTAATTGTTCTAGCTCATTCATGCTATTATTATTAAATATTGTGAATTGTTGTTTAAACATTTTCTTGCATTTTATTTTATTTACATTTGCATGTTAGTCATTAATTTAGGTTAATTAGGACATTCATCACTCTCCTAACATTTTATCTTCTTACCAACTTGTTAAATATTAATTTTACATCTATTGATTATCAATACAGTCCCTGTAGAGATGATGCTATTTTACTCACTTATTACTTGATAATGACTATGTATACTTGCACATTCCGTCGTGAAACGATAATACAAGACTTGATATATCTTTCGTTGTAAGCTTATTAGTAAGATTTAGTTTTTCTCCAACACATAGGCATTGAAATGAAATTAAACATGAATTCAGATATCTCGAAAGGACCATTGATATGGGGTTATTTTATTCATGATTCAAAATCCTTATTAGTCAGCTATGCTGATGCTAGACATTTATCGGATCCACATAAAGGTTGATCTCAAATGAAATATTTATTTACATGTGTAGGTACTACCCTATCATGGTGTTCAACAAAGCAGACATTAGTTGCTGCCTCTTCAAATCATGCAGAAATAATTGCAATGCATAAGGCAAGCTGAGAGTGTGTTTGGTTAAGATTACTGGCTCAACATATCCAGAAGATATGTAATTTGCCTTTACAGGAAAATTTTCCATTAGTGGATTCTAAAACATGTTGTAATCTTTTCCTTTAACCAAGATTTTGTCCCACTGGGTTTTCCTAATAAAGGTTTTTAGCGAGGCAACTTGTAACAAGAAATTGTGTAATCTTTTTCCTTCATTAGGTTTTTATCCCATAGGATTTTTCTTAATAAGGTTTTAGCAAGACACGTTTTTGTTAATGGACATCCAAGAGGGAGTGTTATAAATCCATTAATAAATGGATGCCCATATAACTCCCAAAACCTCCAAATTCATTCTTTTGTAACTCTTGTAACCCTTAAAGAATTTATAGGGTACCTTAATTATCTTTATTATGTATTTGTAACCTATAGTGATTGAGGCCCTATAAATAAAGGGCATGTACAAGCTTATTAAATCTAAGAAATACTAGAATTATCCTTTCTACCTAAAGATGATTGGATATTGTATAGGATTCCTCAGGTTTATCCTTCTACTATTACATCCAAACATCTGACTATTCATTTTGATCTCTATTCCTCAGATTTTGGGTTAACAAATTTTTTGTTTAATTTGGTGAAATAAACAAAATATCAACATATTATTGAATAACACTTTAATTATTTTTCTATGAAGATTATTAGTGTTTTATAATTTTTTAACTTAATTAATTGTTATTTATGCAAAAGATAGGATTGAATATTTCATTCTACATAAATAATTTCCTTTCCATGATTTACCCAAATATTAAAATTACTTTCCTTTATTAATTTTACCTAGGAAAAAAATAAGTATATCCTTTCCTTTCTTTAGCCTTCCATTCCTTTTTCTTCATTTCCTTCCCTTATCCAAACGTAAGATTAAATTAGAGGAGTTGGGATAAAAGCATATAAGAAACCGACAGTGTTGAAAAATGATCTCTTTGAAATGGTAAAAATTTAGAAATGCTCGACTAGTGTTTTTGAGGCGATGCGTTGCTTCCTCGTGAAGTGCATGCACAACATTGAATAGTGTCATTTTTTTTTATCCCATGCAAGCTCCACTCATAAAACCCTTTTTCTTTCAACCACATGTCGTTTAATGTGATAATCTATCACTCTTTACCCTACTATATAGATTCCAAGCCATCTGAAGATAGGCCCCGAGAATGGGTAAGAAAATGGCATCAGCGTAAAATGAATGACAATGTTGAAGCCATAAAAAATCTCCATAGGAGGAGATACCCGACATTTATGCCATGTTAAGCAAGGGGAGATCGATTCCTGGTGGAAGCCCAGGTTCATTAAGCTAATAGTAAATATTATAAGTAATAAGTAAATTTTGTTTTATCTACATATAGATGAACAAAAATGGAGAGAAACTTATATTTGGAAGAAAAGTTAGAATCAAATCAGAAAATATAAAGAAAAACTTGAACTTTAGGTGTTAGATACTATGCAAAAAATGTATGAATAGAAAGATAAACCACAGAGTAATTCTTTAATCAATATTCCTTATCTGTTGAATGAACAGATTGATAAAGTTTATATACTCATATGGGAATAACTGCTCCTAACCAACTAATTAACAGATTTGATAACAGACTAACAATCTCAACAATCTTTATACTTTTGTTTAACATTCACTTAGCTTCTCAATGGGTAAGACCCGATGATCACAGGCTGGCACTTCACCGACAACGAGGGACCCAGTAGCCATCTTTTCGTGGACAAAAAACAAGTCAAGTTCAACATGTTTGAATTTGGAGTGTAAGACTGGATTAGCTGTAACAGCTACCACACTTGAATTATCACACCAAACTGTAGGAGGTTCAGCAGAACTGATTTGTAACTCTGTTAACAGAGACACTAACCACGCAATATCACTAGAAACTGTAGTTAGACTTTGAGATTCAACCTCTGTTGTGGACCGAGACACAACTTGTTGTTTCTTAGAACAACATGAAATATGTGTATGATCGAAGTAGACACAAAACCTTGTAGTAGACCGCGATCATCAAAATTAAGACCCTAGTTGGCATCAGGATATCCAACCAAAAATAATCTGTTGAATCGTCGAAAAACCAGCCCATGAGTGATAGTACAATGTAAATATCTCAGGATACGTTTTAAGGCTATCAAATGAACCGTAGTAGGTGCATGCCTAAATTGACAGACACGATTTACAGCATAGGCAATATCCGGTTGAGTTAGAACCACATACTGAAGAGCACCAACTAGACTTCTGTATTCAGTAGGATCAGCAAGTCGATCACCTTCATCTTTAGACAAAGTCAATGAATTAACCATTGGCTATGAACACTCTTTGCATTAGCCAGAGAATTCCTGTCAAGAAGGTCTCGAATGTATTTGCCCTGGCATAAGTGAAGACTAACAGTGGAGGACCTATTGATCTCAATCCCTAAAAAATAATGAAGCTCACCTATATCATTTAGAGAGAATTTGTTATGTAGTTGCTAAAAAAAAAAGTTTATTTCATCAGTCGAATTGTTAGTAATAATAATATCATCCACATATACCAAGATATAAACAGTGGTCGTGGTTGAAACTTTAACAAACAAGGAAGTATCAGCTTTAAATAAGACAAAACCAGTAGAGATAATAAACTGTTTCAAATTTTCAAACCAAGCACAAGGAGCTTGCCGTAATCCGTACAAAGCCTTCGTCAGACGGCACACCAATGATTCACCATTTGGTCCATATTGAACATATCCTGGAGGTTACTGCATAAGCACTTCATCAGTCAGGTCTTTATTTAAAAAAAACATTGTTTACATTGATTTGACGAAGTTTCCAATCATTAGATACAGGAACAGATAAAATGGTTTGGATAGTAGCAGGTTTGACCATGGGCTAAATGTTTTTTTGAAGTCACATTCAGGAACCTGAGAACATCCTTTTGCTACCAACCATGCTTTTTGGTGACTAACCGACCCATCAGGATTCTTCTTGATTTTGAAAAGCCATTTGCACCCCATTGCTTTTCGACCAGGAGGTAGAGAAACCAGTTCCCAAGTAGAGTTGGCTATTAAAGCATCAAATTCAGCTTGAACTGCGAATTTCCATTCTGTATGAGCAAGAGCTTTCTTAACAGATCGAGGCTCAAAATCTACAACGTCAAATGACAAAGCTTTACGCTTAAAAATTCCTACCTTAGATCGAGTAACCATGGCTTGAGTTTTTTCTGCAAAAAGAGAAGGAATAATTAGAGACACACTGGATTGACCGACCAGACTAGCTTCTGTGGACGAAGTTGAAAGATAATGCTCCCTTACATTATTCCCAAATTCAGCCGGTGAATCAACTGTGACAGATTCACTGGAATGACATGTATCTGGTAACTCAACCGAAATAGATCGGTCAGAATTGCAACTTGGATCAAGAGGCAGAGTTACAGCCGATGACGGGACAGTGGTGCTGTTGGGTTCTACAGTAGACCAAACAGAAAAGTCTGAACAACAAGAACATATATGGGAGAACTAGAAGATGATTGAACAGTGGCCAGAGTAGGTGAATGAAACAGAAACTGACATTCATCAAACACAACATGACAAGAAATAACAACCTTACCCTCTGGTGTGAGACAATGATAGCCCTTATACTGAAAGCTATACCCTAGAAACGTAAATGGCTGTGAGCGAAAATCCAGTTTGTGTGACACAAAAGGACGTAAATACAGAAAGCAACAACAACCAAACACCCTTAGGTGATCATACGTAGGCTCATGACCATAAAGATTCTGATATGGAGACTGACCTTTCAGGACCAAAGTGGGCAGTCGATTAATAAGATGCATAGCACTGCAGAATGCATAACCCAATAATCCATAGGCAGATTAGCCTGGGCCAAAAGTGTAAGACCGATCTCCACAATGTGTCTGTGTTTGCGCTCAGCAACAGCATTTTTTTTGAAGTATGAGGGCATGAAAGACGATGAAGAATCCCATGGCTAGCTAGAATTGAGGCAAAATCATGAAACTCACCGACCCAATCACTTTAAAATTTCTTAATAGTTTTCCCAAACTGAGTGCTGACCATCTTCTGAAACTAAAGAAAACATTCAACTAATTGAGATATACATTTAATTAGATAAACCCAGGTAAACCGACTACACATGTCAATAAACGAAACATAATACAGATTACCCCCACAGTCAACAGAAGCTGGTCCCCACAAATCAGAGACGACCAATTCAAACAATTCCATATATTCAGTAGTAGAGTGTGAAAAGGGCACTTTATGTGATTTCCCTTTCTGACAGGCAATACAAACATTATCAAGACATTTTTTATTGGAAATAATTT
>CM025257.1:19367633-19385807 GCA_013677275.1 Gossypium schwendimanii
TCTGGATCGTGACGTAAAGGTTCTGAGGAGGAAGTCTATTCCTTTGGTGAAGGTTCTATGGTGTAATCATAGTACTGAGGAGGCCACGTGGGAGCCTGAGGAGGCCATGTGTGTGTCAGTAGTATCCTTATTTGTTGTGATCAAGTAAATTTTGAGGCCGAAATTTTCTTTTAGAGGGGTAAAGTTGTAAGTCCCCAAAAATGTATATTTTTGTTTTTGTAAAAATATGACACAAATATATGTCTGCTTTAGTGGTTAAGTGTTCTAGGTGTGTGCATGAGGTTCCAAGTTCAAGCCATGCCTTTGGAGAAATTTTGGAATTTTTTGAATAAAGCCTTACTCTTGTTCAGTAGACTTGTATTCGTTTGGTTGTAAGAATATAACAGAATGAGCCTGCTTGTCTGGTGGTTAGGTGGAGAGCTAATATGCTAGTGGTCTTGAGTTTAAATCCCTGTGCATACAAGGGAGTTATTTTTTTGTTATCTGTACCGTGTGGGAGTTTGAAGGGAAGTAAAATACTGAAGTGTTTGAGTGAAGTTTGAATTCGGTTGTTGAGGTAATATGGTGGACGATTTTTGGGGAGTTTGAGAGACAGTGGGAGTGTGGTGGACTATTTTTAGGAGAAAAATAAGGGATTAAGGGTGGTTATCGGATATTCTATAAGTCTTTTCTTTTTATTTTTTTCCCCAAAAAAATCTGCACGTCTTCTCTTCCATTCTCCCTTCCAAAGGAAAATAAGGGATTAAGGGTGGTTATCGGAGTGTGGTGCACTGATATATGTTATGATATTCTAAAACTACTGTAGGTAGTATACTATGAAAACACTCTTGATAGTGTATATTGAGACTGTAGCAAAAGTGATAGAGACTGCGATTTACGAAAATCACTCTGAATTACTGAAACTGTTTACATAAAACATCTGTTAGTAAATATTGAAACTGAAACTGATGCATAAAAATTTGTAATACAGATAAATCTAAATAGACATAAGCACAAGAGGTATTCATGGATGTGGTACTCGAGGCCGTAGAGGGGTTCTATCTGAGTCCTCTTCCCTGGGTAATATACTAAATTTTGACACGAGTTAGACGCCAGTGTCGCCTACTACTGAGAATGAGTCTTATGATCACATGGCTGGGGACGACGCATTGTCTTAGGCTATGTTGAGGAAATTAAAGAGGGTCGCTGGGCCTAATACTGGATCTGGGGGCCATGGGTCGGTTACGAAATGACTCCGGTTCAATGGAGCTGAGCTCTTTAGGGGTGTCCCTAAGGCGCCCCTAATGTGGTCGATTTCTGGATTGAGGCCACGGAGAGGATCATGGATGACTTGGATTGCACGTCCGAGCAAAAATTTAATGGTGCAGTCTCGCTGCTGTGAGATGAGGCTTATCAGTGTTGGCTTATTTTTAATAAGGGCACTTAGCCCAAATGTCTGACTTGGGATTTCTTTAAGACCGCCTTTCAGGGGAAGTATGTGGGAGTTGGATATGTGGACGCTCGTAGGAGGGAGTTCCTGAATCTAACAAAGAGAGATCGATCAGTGGCCGAGTATGAGGTTGAATTCCTACGATTGAGCCGTTATGCGAGAGGTATGGTGGCGGCTGAGTGTGAGCGTTGTGTTCGCTTTGAGGATAGCTTCAGTGATAATTTAAGAGTCCTGATAGCTCCGCAGAGGGAGCGTGATTTTTCTTCACTGGTTGAGAAGGCGAAGATTACCGACGAGGTTAAGCGCGCGGAGCACCAAATCGCGATAGGGAGAGAGGTAAGAACAAGAGGGATTCGGAACCCTTGAGTTTATTGTAGAGGTTTAAGAAAAAGGCCAGAATTGATGGGCTAGTTAGAGTTGGGCCCCTTGTTACTACTACTGGACTGCGGCCATGTGCCGACTGTGGTAGACTCCATCAAGGCTAGTGTTGGAGAAGGATTGGGGCGTGTTTGAACTGTGAATCATTAGATCATCGCATTAGGGAGTGTCTGTTGAGGGCCGATTAGATGCAAGCTTAGGGTATTGGTACTACACAGCCGCGGAAGGTAGTACAGTAGCCACCCAGAGGCCGTGGTTAGGCTGTGGATGGTAATGGTATGGGACGTGGGTAGAGAGCACTAGGCAGAGGTGCTGGACAGGCTGAAGCAAGACAGCTGATTGTAGTTTATGCTGTTCATCGCTGAGAGGATAGAGATGCTCCGAACGTCATTACGGGTACATTTCTTATTTTTGATGTGCCTTACACTGCATTGATAGATATAGGATCTACGCATTCCTATGTTGCCTGTTCTGTTTCCAAAAACYTAGGGRTTWCGGTTGAGAGTACTTCTARTGAGGTGACKGTRCTGAGCCCGCTGAGGWAATYTGTTAGAGTTAGCAAACTGTACAGGGATGTTCCTTTAGAGGTTCAAGGGATGGTATTTCTGGCTGATTTGATGGAGCTTCCGTTTGGGGAGTTTGATATGATATTGGGGATGGACTGGTTGGTCAAGCATTATGTCAGTTTGGATTGTGCGACTAAGAAGGTCATATTGAGAACTGACAGGGTAATGAAGTAGTTGTGATTGGGGAATGTCGAAATTACTTGGCTAATGTGATATCTGTACTGGCAGCTGAAAAATAGGTTCGCAAGGGATATGAGGCGTATTTGGCATACGTAAGTGTTTCCGCTTCTAGGGACTCTACTTTAAAGGACATCAGAACTGTGTGGGATTTTCCAGACGTCTTTCTTGAGGAGCTTTCGGGTTTACCTCTGAATCGGGAAGTAAAGTTTGGGTTAATTATATTTTGAGGAACTGTACTGAAAGGCTCTTAAGCCTAACATATTGGCAGCTCAACTGCAAATTACTGTTTTGTGCCGCATTCAGTACTACCTGGAGTGTAGGGATTGAGATGGTGTGTAGAGGCTGGTTGGGTGGGACTTTGTTACTGAATAGTGCGTGACTGCTACTGGTACTGTGATGGGCTAAGATCCTACTATATATTTGATACTGTACTGAGATGGGCTAAGGCCCAAACTATTACTGATACTAAAAAAGGGCTTAGGCCTAGGACTGCTTTAACTGTGCATTGTGATTTGCTATTGTTTGTTTTCTGTGGGATTGCACACTGAGTTTTCATAAACTCACCCTTTTTGTTTAAATGTGCATAGGTAATCCCTAGATTTAGACGGATTGGTGCGGCGGAGGACTTGACAGTGACCACGGTTTTTTACTTTCATGGTTTTTAACCTATATTTACGATAATTGGTTTTATTTCTATTCTATTTTATTGGCTAGGTTTTTGAGTTGTAATTGGACTTTTGGACTTTGGTTTTAGGTTTTAATTATCTTTACCTTATGGATTACAACTGCTAGTAGTAGAAAACATCGATTTTTAAAAGAAACAAATGTTTTTCCTAAACACATGATTGTTTAATCTGTTTTAAAAGCTTCCGTAAATGAATAACGTTTTGAAACTATCGATTAAATGAGCAACACAATTTTGGAACTAATAAGATATTAAGATAAGAAATTCAATGGAAATTGTTTTAATGTGATGACACGATTTTTAAACACCCTATCATGTGACATTGCTAGATCTAGCTATAACGTCTGGGCTGGGTTTGGGGTGTTACAGCTACCATCAAATTCGAATGCGCGAGGGAGATGAATGGAAGATCATATTCAAGACCAAGCATGAGTTGTACGAATGGCTAGTTATGCCATTTGGCCTAACTAACGCCCCGAGTACTTTCATGAGGCTCATGAACCATATCCTTCATTCGTTTATTGGTTGATTTTGTGTAGTTTACTTTGACGATATTGTAGTTTATAGAAAATCTTTGGAAGAACAGATGAAACATTTAAAAACTATTTTGGATGTTTTGCGAAAAGAGACTTTATTTGCAAATCTTAAGAAATGTTCCTTTTGTACTGATAAAGTTGTTTTCTTAGGTTTTATTGTCAGTTCTGAAGGTCTCGAGGTCGATCAAGATAAAGTGAAAACAATACGCGTTTAGCCTCGACCGACGAGTATTTCTTAAGTAAGGAGCTTCCATGGTTTAGCCAGCTTCTATAGGAGGTTCGTGCCCAAGTTTAGCACATTGGCTAGTCCTTTGACTGGGGTAATTCGTAAGAATTCTAACTTTTATTGGGGTGATGAGCAAGAAAGTGTTTTTATGAAAATCAAGGATTGTCTAACCCATGCTCCTTTGCTATATTTGCCTAACTTTGATAAAACTTTCGAGTTAGAGTGTGATGCCTCAGGGATATGGATCGGAGCGGTGCTAACACAAAACAAACATCCTATTGCCTACTTTAGGGAGAAGCTCAATGGCACTGCTCTTAATTACCCAACATACGACAAGAAGTTGTCTGCTCTAATTCAAGCCTTAGAGACTTGGCAGCACTATTTGTGGCCCAAGGAGTTCGTGATTCATACCGACCTCGAAGCACTGAAGCATCTCAAGAGACAACACAAGTTGAATAGAAGACATGCTAAGTGGGTCAGTACCTTGAATCCTTCCCCTACGTCATCAAATATAAGAAAGGTAAAGATAACATAGTTGTTGATGCGTTGTCAAGGAGGTATGCTCTACTTAATAGTTTGGATTCTAAATTGCTTGGATTTGCATATCTTAAGGAATTATATGAAAGTGATGCTGACTTTGGTGAAGTGTTTAAAGTTTGCGAGAAAGGAGCCTTTGAAAAATTCTATAAGCATGAAGGCTACCTATTTTGATAAGGAAAACTATGCATTCCTCAAGGATCTGTCCGAGATATCCTAGTAAATGAGGCGCATAGTGGCAGATTAATGGGTCATTTTAGGGTGACCAAAACCTTGGCCACTCTACAAGGACACTTCTTTTGGCCGAAGATGAAGCGAGACATAGAATGGCTTTGCAAGCGATGCATTGCCTGTAGGAAGGCTATGTCCCACATCAAGCCGCACGGTTTGTATAAACCCTTACCTATTCTTGAAACTCCTTGGACTGACATTTCTATGGATTTTGTGTTAAGACTTCCTAGGAGTAGGAATGGAAGAGATTTTATTTTTGTTGTAGTTGATTGATTTTCTAAGATGGCTCATTTCATTGCTTGCCATAAAACTGATGACGCTGTAAATGTAGCTAACTTATTCTTCAAAGAGGTAGTTTGGTTGCATGGCATGCCAAGAACCATTGTGTCCGACTGAGACACAAAATTTCTTAGTTACTTTTGGAGGACTTTATGGGGAATGCTTCGCACCAAGTTAGTAATTTCCACAACCTGCCACCCACAAACAGATGGCCAAACTGAAGTAGTTAATTGAATCTTATCCACACTACTAGAGCCATCATTCGAAAGAATTTGAAGTCATGGGAAGAGTGTCTACCTCACATCGAGTTTGCTTACAATCGATCAATTCACTCAGCTGCAAAACACTCTCCCTTTGAAATTGTATACGATTTTAATCGATTAAATCCTTTTGATTTAATTCCTTTGTCTTCTAACAACCTTGTGAATGTAGATGGAAAGCGAAAAGCTAAATATGTGAAGCAATTGCATCGAAAGGTGAGGGGAAATATTAAAAAAACGGAGGAGTATGTGTATAGAGCCAATTAGGGACGAAAGCGAGTGATTTTTGAGCTTGGAGACTAGGTCTGGATTCATATGTGCAAAGAGAGGTTTCTTGTACAAAGAAGATCCAAGTTACATCCTAGAGGAGATGGCCCGTTCCAAGTGTTGGAATGAATATATGAAAACTCCTATTAATTGGACCTACCAGGTTAATACAATATAAGTGCGAGTTTTAACGTTTCTGATTTGTCTCCTTTTGATGTAGGTGACGATGTAGGGACAAATCGCCTTGAAGATGGGGGGATGATACAAACTCACCCAAGGACTCAACCAAATCCATTCGAGATCCAATCGAGCTACCAAGTGGACTGATTACTCTAGCCAAAGCCAAGTGATTCAAAGAGGCAATTTTGTCTTTGGTTGAACGAGTTTGGGAAAAAGCTACAACGTGACTCTTCAATCATGTGTTGGATGGCTCAACAAGTGGCATTTATAATCTACTTCAGGCCGAATTCGACTTAGCTAGCTAACTCAGCTGCTAAGACTTAGACGTTTTAGTTATTTTAATTATATTAACTATGTTTAATTTCCTACAGCTTTATTACATGTCTGTTTGTTTTGTCCATTAATTGATTCTTAGATTGTACAACATTAATATTTGTCCTGGTATTTTACTTTGACTTATGTTTATTAAGTGTGTCCTAATTCGGGCAGCATCAATGCATGTTTTAAGTCAGACTTCTTAATGGTGTCTCAATTTATTACACATTTAATTTGTGTTTAGTTTGTCTTATTGATGCTTTTAACCAAGTGTTTATTTTGTCTTATAGATTGTTTAATATGTGGCTGGACATTTATGCATTTTCCAGATTCATCGAAGCTATTTAATGAGACACAATGCACCCGATTGATTCATGCATTCTAAGACTGATGAATAGATTCTCCTAGGGGTCAATTCATGAAGGGTTGCACAACCTTGAACTTGTTCTTGAGCTGATCAACCAACCTTTCAAAACCTAGTGTTCACTACCAAACACCCTTTCAAATCCAAGTGTTCACACCTCTGACTGTTTGGCACCTCAAAGAAAATTCATTTGCTATTCATGCATTCGACACATCAAGAAAGCATTCATTCTAGCTATTAAACACCTTTGACCGAACAAGTTAAATGCCCCTTTAGCTTAGCTATTAAGTCTTTCTGAAAGGCTGTTCAGGAACACCAATTGACATATCATCCAAGTCTGTTCGGGCACTTCAATGGACAAGCTGATCATTAAGCCATTCAATAAAATTGTTCAGCTGAAATTAAGTTAACTTTAGTTTTATTAATTTGCAATCATTTTGTTACTATTCAGTTGGATCTCTAGTAGCCTATAAATAGCTCATTTGTAGCTTGCTAAAAGAACTTTTGATCCTTTATGAAATATAACATATTTGTGAGTTGTTCAACTCTCATTGTTCTTAGTGATTCAAATTGACTTATCTAGCTTGCTAGTGGCGTCAATCTTGTTTCCTTTCCGAACTTATCACTCTTCGAGTGTGGCATTCACCCAACTATACCGACTGGTTCTTATCCTTCTAGATAGAGGGTCACGGTCCTATCTAGCTATTCTCACTTCCCCTTGATAGCATTATAAGATTTGGGTCTCTATTTGCTAATAGAAGTTCTTTCTTTGCTGTTGAATCTTCATTCCATTTTCCAAAAACCTATCTTTCAATTATTTACTTTGTTTTAAACTGTCAACCCTTTGTAAATTGCTTTTATAAAATGAAACTTTTGTTACTTAGTTTATCGATCAAGCAACAAACGACTCAATTTTGTCAAGAAATGCGAGTTCGTAACATTTGGTGTCAGAGCTAGTTAAATTAAGTACGTATTTTTCATTTTCATACTCCCGGATTGAAGAAAAAGTATAAAAAAAAGAATTTGATTAAAAAAATTCGTGTATATATAAAAAAAGAAGTGCTGTGCATACAAAATTGCAAATTGAAAAAGTAGGAGTTCAGTTTTGTGTATTTCAAATAAAGGAAAAGTTAGTCTGAAAAGTTTATTTCCCGATTTTCTTATCCTTTCTTAAAAAAAATCGATTTCAGCCACACTCCTTGAATTCATTTTCTTTAAAGCCTACCTTTCACCTAACATCATGCCTTTTGTTTTTAGCCCTTTGAAGCCGACCTACAAGCTTGCTAATAGGTCTAAGGAAATCCCTAAAACCTCTGAGAGACAAACGTGAGAGGAAAAAGGTAAAGAGTGGAGATTCAATCAAAGAGGTAAAAGCAAAAATTTGAACGAAAAAAACGAGTGGAGTGTTCATCTTTTATTTCTTTATGAGAGATAAAGTGAGGTTTTGAAGTGAGGTCTCAACCAAAATGTCAAGAAGTCTTGAACGCAATGTTGCGGGTGGAGGCACATCCAACGCTGCCGAGGATGGTAGCATGCATCCCATAAAGAATGTAGCCGGAGGAGGAGTGACCGATTTGTAATTCCAAGCCATGCTTAGAGAAATAACCCGATTGCTACAACCACAATAGGAATCAATCCAAGAGCGCTTGGATCAAATTGAAGAGAGAATTCAATGAGAACAAACACCTCGAATCCAAGGAGAGAAAGAGGTCAACCATGGCAACATGACAATGATCAATATGAAGCCAACAATGTGGAGAGCGACCAAGCCTCCAATCGGAGTGAAAGACGTCGAGGCCAATAGAATTGAGTCGAATAGGGGTGTGGATTCGATCAATTCGAGTAAAAAAATTTCGAGTTAGTCGAGTTGGCGAATCCTATTTTAACAACTGAACTTAATTTCAAATTTTTCGACTCGAGTTGAAATAGTTAGAGTAAAGTCGAGTTGAGTTAACGAATCATATTATTTATACTTAAGGTTGCGTTTACATGGATTGATTATTTAACTAGTAGACAAAATATAAGATTATTTAACTACATAAGTAAAGGTGATGGGTAAGCATTTATCAAAATGACATAGTTTTGCCTTTTAACTTAATGGTTTTGACTTTGAAATTAAGAAACGGTAAACATTTATCAAAACGACATTGTCATACTTTTTCTTATTCGAGTTTTTGGATAACTTTAATTGTGTAATTCATATTTGAGTTAAACTGAAAAAATTAATTTTTTTATTCAAGTTGATCTGAATAAACTCGATTAGTTCGAAAACCTCAAATTATTTAATTCAAAAATTAGATTTTTTTTGAGTTTTTCAAATCGAGTTGGGTTTTGTTCACCCCTAATTTAAAGTGAGGCAATATCTTGTGTCATTTCGAATATGATTTGGTACTTCCTTGAATTAACCTTCAGTAGGTTTAATCGTGTCTATTCCCATTCGAGCAAATATATGCAACATATCGGTAAAAATTCAACTAACAGTTTTCCCTGAACTTTGAAATCACTCTGTATCATAATTCATATCAAAATTCTTATATAAATTGTTAAATTCATCCATAAGCTGAAAAAGTATAAAATGAAAATAAATTAATATTTTATAACATTCTATACAACACAAAAAAACTTGAATAAAAGCATGGCATAAAAATACCAAACATAAAAATGTATCATACATTAGTTTTACACATAAAAAAGTAGCATAGTAATATCTTATGGTGGAGGTGGTTTCAAACGATCCGTTTTTAGGGGCGTCAGGAGTAAAGATTAAGGGACCACAAGTTCGACTAGTGAGTTAGTACATATATTCATTATTTAGTAATTGTAGGTACTATGAATGTCGTATAAAAATTTGGTTATAATATTTCAAGGTTAAAATAGCTGATTTTTGAAAAAAAGTTAAATTGCGAAAGATGCAAAAGTTAGTCTCTATTATAATAATGTGAATTAGTTAGAGTATGTAAATTAATAGACCTAGTGAGTAAATAGTCCATATAATTAGTAAGTGGACAATTATGGCCATGTTATGCTAATTTCTAAGTTATACTAATAAGGGTGAAATAGTAAATTAGTAATTAAGTGATGAAAATAAACAAGAAAATGAGAAAACCACTATCATCTTCTTCTTTATTTTGGGGTTAGAACCGAAAAGCACCATAGAAAATAGTGGGAAAGCTTTTGGTCAAGTTCTTGGTGTGCATGGTATGCAATTTTCATCTATTCTTTAGAAATTTTCATGTTTTTGGTATTGTTGAAGTGTAATCTAGCTAACTTAGGGGCTAAATTGTGAAATTATCAAATGTTTATAAATTTGCCATGGTTGAAATTGAATACTTTAGTTTTAAGTGATTCAGCTGGAATGAAAACTTATTAATTTTGTCTAATTTTGGAAGTTACGATTTTAAGAATTAAATCGTATAATAGGTAAAAGTTTGAGATAAATGTGTAAATAGTAATGAGGAGTCAATTGCAAAAATTTCAAATAAATTAGTTTGTATATAAGACATAATTGAATTAAATTGTTTTATTTAGATCGAGAAACAATTATGTTGGTCATTAAACGGGGAAAAAGGAAGGTTGTCGAGTAGGCATCGTCACATATCGATAGCTGTAGAAGCTCAGTAAGTTTGTATTCCTTAAACTCGAACTACATTAATCTCTCTAATTATTGTTATTAATTACTAAATGTGTGAATGGTTAATAGATTGAATGAAAAAGCATGTAAATAATATATACTTCTATAGAATAGTTCATAGAATAGAACATTAGTGATGAATGCAAGAATTGAATTATTGAGTGATTGATTGTGAATTATGTTGTTTATACTGAATATTGTCGGATTCACCTACCAGTGCTGGCCACACATATATTTGTCAAATTCATTGACCAGTGCTGGGCACAGATACAATTGTCAGTTTTATCGGCCAGTGCAGGGCACATATATTTGTCGGTTCTTTCGACCAGCACTAAGCGCATATCATTATCACGAAATTATCTATCAAGCATGGGGTGCTAAAGTGGTACGTTATTAAGAACACTTTGTAATCAGTTCAAGATGTTTGGTATTAAAATGGAAAGTATGCATCATTAGTGACTTAAAGAATAGGCTTGTGAAGCTCTTGTTGATTTTAGGCATCATTGACATATATTAAAATTAAGTACTCAAGTTATTTAATTGCTATTGAATCTTACTCAGTATTTAAATTGTTACTGTTCATAGGTTAGGTATGACACAAATCAGTTTAAGTATCGACTCAATATCCAACAACAAATCCTGACTTATTGTGTGGTGAATATCTCTTTTTGGGTTTTGGAATGTACCTAGGATATTTTTGTAGTTGATGGTATTTTGCTTTTTGGTTGGTCTCATAAATTGTGTATGTAATTAGGATGTAAATTTTTAGAAATGGTCATTTTGTGTATAGTTAGTTCCTTGTGAAGAATATGAATATATGATATTTTGATATTGAAAATGGTTATGTTTGCATTAGTTGTAAATTCTTGTGTTTATGATGTTGGTATGTGTTATATGGATTTTTTCATTTTGGGAAGTGTATGTTATAAGTTATTTTAGTTTGGGTTGATGTATGGTATAATGTAGTAGATTAGGTTAATGATTCTTGATGTTTAAAAAATTGAAATGTATGGTTTGATAGGTTGAATGCAAATTATATGATGATTAAATTGTGGTGTCAATGAGGTCACATTGGTTAGGCACATAAGTTGTAGGTAATTTCATGTTTTGACTTGTTTGGAGGTGTTCTTGGTAATGTTTGAATGGTGGTTTTAGTCTTAACTTGATACCCTAGATAGGTGTAAAATATGTCTTGTTTTAAAAGCAAATTTTGGCCATCACACAGGCCTATCCACACGGTCGTGTGTCACACACGGCTTATCTACATGGTCGTGTGTCTTAATGTTTTTAGGTGTAGGTTTCACACAGTCTGGCATACGGCCCGCGACATGGTTGTGCGACCCAACATCGATTACATGTATGGTTAAGCACACGGTCTGCGACACAACTGTGTGGCTTTATTTTGAATATATACACGGGTGAACACACAGGCTAAGATACGATCGTGTGTCCAGACTTCAAATGTCCACACAGTCTAAGGCTATGTCACTCGACTTAGCCACATGGTAGTGTGACCTCTGTTTCTAAATTTTTAACTTTTTCCTAATTTTTTTGATTTGTTTCAAATTGATTTTGAAATGTTCCCAAACTACTTTTATGGCCTTGTAGACACGGTTTAAGACCCATAAGTGCATTATTTATTATAAATTGAATGTGTTTTTGATTATTGATATTATACCTGAATATTGTTTCTATTTAATGTTAAATGTGTACTTATACTGTAATACTTCATAACCTTAATTTAGTGATAAAGACGGGTTAGGAGTGTAACATTTAATGGTATCAAAGCTATAGGTTTAACCGATTTTCGGACTAAACCGAGTTCGAAATTGAGTCTAGAGGTACATACCAAAGTTGTGATGAGTTAGGTAGGCATTTGGATGCTGACTATAAATGTTTCTATCTTCTAGATAAAAGATGTCTGAAGAATCAAATAATGAAGTTGAATAAGAGGTTCATATCAGTGATAATTCCATGGACAATATAATTGGAACTGAGTCGGTAACACCAAGTGTTCAACCATATGGTACTCAATAGCCAAATGCTAATAGAGGTACTAATGAGGGACAATGTGATATAAACATACTTCGTACTATAGCCGAAGCTCTTTAGAGAGTGGCGAGAGCTACTCCTTCGATGATACCTACAGTTGTAGTTAGATGAGCTCCCATTAAAGAATTGAGAAGGTATGGAGCGATAGAATTTACTGGAATAAAAGGGATTGATCCATCAGTCGTTAAAATGTGGTTTGAATTAACGACTTGAGTTCGTAAACAATTAGAATGCAGTTATCATGAAAGTGTTATCTGTGTTGTTTCATTGTTACAAGGAGAAGCTTATACCTGGTGGCAAACTGTTACATGTCACATCCCTGCCAAATCTATTGATTAGAAATTCTTTTAGTCGGGTTTCTAGAAGAAATATGTCGAGGAACTATATTTAGGAGATAAAAAACAAGAATTTCTTTTGTTAAAGCAAGGAGATCTATATCTGGTTGATTATGAACATGAATATATGTGACTTAGAAAGTATGCGACAGATCTTGTTCCTATTAAGGAAGGGAGTTGTAAACGTTTTCTACTTGAAATGCGAGATGAAATCAGAACTCAATTTGTCACATTGAAAATTAAAGAGTTTGTTGATATGTCCAAATAGGCAAAAATGGTAGAACAACCCTTGGGATTAAGAAAGAAATCTGAACCTTTTCGTGTTATGAAGAAATGATTCGAGACTTCTAGTTTGCATTCAATACCAAAACGAACCAAAAAATCTCGTGAGCATGGGAAGACACTTGCAAGATCAACCACATCAAACAGAATGCGAGATCATTAACCAACAGTTTTTGTTGGTAGTGTGAAAGGGCCGAATAAAACCTCTGAAGCGCCGAGTTGTGAACATTGTCAAAAAAAATCTCTAGCGAAAATGTTGGGAATTAACTAAAGGTTGTTTTCGATGTGGATCACTGGAACACTTCATTTGTGAATGTTTGCAGAATGAAAATGATACACCTGATGTTACACATAGAGCTACATCAGCAATTAGGAGTCGATGGACTAGTCGGGGTGGTTCAATTTCGAGGGCTAGATCAAGAAAAGGGAGTGAAACAATTACTCAACTGGACGCTAGAGTGCCAACTCGTGCTTATGTTGTGCAGACACGAGATGAGGGAGATGCTACTCATGTCATAGTAGGTATTTTTCTGTTATTCTCTACAATTGTTTACACTTTGACAGACCCTGGTTCCTCTCATTTGTATGTTAATACTGAATTGGTCAAGTCTGGGAGTATGAAACCTGAGATGTTAAAAGTAGCTACTTCTATATCGAGCCTTTTGGTGTAAATGATCAAACGGTGTTAGTTGATCAAGTGTGTAAATGATGTCCACTAAAAATTCAAAATTTGAGGTTTCCAATAGATTTATTAATCATGCCTTTTGGTTTTTTTTAATTTAATTTTGGGGATGAATTGGTTAATCGAGCACAAAGTGATTCTTGACTTTCGAAAGAAAAATTTTTCAGTTCAGGATCCGAATAATGAGATTATAGAAGTGAATGGTATTAAAATGAGTGGTTTGACTCAGATTATCTCAATGATTCGAGCTAACAAATTATTGAAGCAAGATTGTGAAGCCTTTCTAGCTTATGTTATCAACTTGAAGGCTAGAGATAGTAAAATCGACAATATTCAAACTATTTGTGAATTTCCTGATGTATTTCCTGAAGAATTACTAGGGTTAACACCTGAATGGGAGGTTGAGTTCGCAATTGAAGTGTTTCCTCGGATAGCTCCAGTGTCGATGTCCCATTATTGTATGGCACCGACTGAACTAAAGGAATTGAAAATTCAACTACAAGATTTACTAGACCATGGCTTTATACTTCCTAGTATATCGCCTTGGGGAGCTCCAATATTGTTTGTTAAAAAGAAGGATGGTACGATGAGACTCTATATAGATTATCAGCAATTGATCAAGTTGACGATTAAAAATCAATACCCTCTACCTCGCATTGATGATTTATTCGATCAATCGAAGTGAGCTACAGCCTTTTCTAAGATTGATCTGCGATTATGTTACTCTCATTTAAAAGTAAAAGATAGTGATGTATCGAAAACGACATTCCATATGTGTTGTGGCCATTATGAATTTTTAGTAATGCCTTTTGGTTTAACGACTAGACCTGTGACATGTATGGATCTAATGAATCGTATTTTCTTATGTTACATGGATCAATTTGTAGTGGTATTCATTGACGATATTCTAAAATATTCACAATCTGACATTAATCACTGGCAGTATCTTAGGACTATTTTACAAAATTTGCGAGAGAAACAACTTTACAAGAAACTTAGTAAATACAAATTTTGGCTATCTAAAATTGTATTTCTGGGGCATTTCATTTCTACGAATGAGATCGACGTTGATACGAAAAAGATTGAGGCTATATTACAGTGAAAAGCACCGAGGAATGTTTCTGAAGTTTGTAGTTTCCTTGGTTTAGCTGGTTGCTATAGAAGACTTGTTAGCGGATTTTCAAAGATATCTTTGTCAATGACAAAGCTGTTGCAACAGGACATTTAGTTTGTTTAGAATGGCCAGTGCTAATGAAGTTTTGAGAAACTGAAAAAGATGTTGACCAAAGCACAAATTCTGACTTTACTAGAATTGGGAAAAGTTTTCGTGATTTACAGTAATGCCTCGTTGAATGGTTTAGGCTGCATATTGATGCAGGAGGGGAAATGATTGCGTATGCGTCTTGACAGCTAAAAATGCACGAATGTAATTATTTGACGTACAATTTAGAGCTAGCTGCTGTAGTTTTTGCCCTAAAAATTTGGAGACATTATTTGTACGGTGAAAAATGTCACATTTTTACCGATCACAAAATTTTAAATATCTCTTAACACAAAAAGAGTTGAATGTAAGATGTCATTAGGTCAAGCTATTGAAAGACTATGATTGCTTTATCGACTATCAACCTGGTAAAGCTAATATTGTAGCGGATACGTTGAGTAGAAAGATCGTAATTGAGTTGCGAGCAATGTTTTCTCAACTCAGTATTAATAGTGACGGTAGTTTATTGGCTAGGTTGAATGTCAAATCGATGTTGCTTGATCAGATTAGAGAAGCACATTATTTGATACCAAATTGGTAGCAAAAAGAGGAATGGTTCAAAATGGCTCAATCGAAAGTTTCAGCATTGATAATAGTGATTGTTTGAGATTTCGTAAATGAATCCGTATTCTTGAGGTGGCTGAATTAAAAGAATTGTTACTTCGTGAAGCTTACGATAGCCCTTTTACTTTTCACTCGGGGGGAACAAAAATGTATCGCGACTTACGAGAGTTGTACTGGTGGCTTGGAATGAAAAGGGAGATAGTGGAATTTGTGGCTAAATGCCTAACTTGTCAACGAGCTAAGGCAAAACATCAAGTTCGCACCAGATTACTTTAGCATTTTTCGATTCCTGAATGGAAATGGGAACCCATAATGATGGATTTCATAATGGGATTGTCAGTATCGTTGAGCAAGAAAAATGTTGTTTTTGTGATAGTTGATCGACCTACAAAGTCGGGCCATTTTATTGCAGTTAGAATGGCTTGGTCACTTCAAAAGTTAGTTAAAGTCTACATTCGAGATATTGTCTCTGATTGGGATCCCCGGTTCACTTCGAGATTCTTGTACCTATGTCAATTATCTCTTATCAGGATCCTCGATTCACTTCGAGATTTTGGAAACAACTGCACAAGTCTCCAGGTACGAGATTTAATTTTAGCACCGCTTTTCACCTACATACGAACGGACAATCTGAGCTTGTTATTTAGATTTTAAAAGATATGCTTCAAGCTTGTGTAATTGATTTTGAATCAGGTTGGGAATGTTATTTACCTTTGGCTGAATTTGTGTACAATAATAGTTTCCAATTGAGCATTCAAATTACTCCGTACGAAGCTTTATATGGTCATAGGTGTCGAACACCTATTTGCTAGGCAAAATTATGTGAGAAAATTTTTTTTGGACAGCAATTGATTCAATAAATAGAAGATACGATTAGGATGATCCGTGATACATTGAAAATCGCTTTCGATAGATAGAAATCGTACACATATTTGAAATGAAGAAACATCGAGTTTGCTGTAGGTGATAAAATATTTGTAAAAGTATCCCCGTGGAAGAAAATTTTAATATTTGGTTAAAAATGGATATTAAGTCCTAGTTTTATTAGACCGTATTGACGTGAGCTCGGTTGCGAGTTGTTCATGATTTAATTTGCCCGATCGTCTAAATAGGTACTCTTTCTCAAAATATGGTGAAAATATAAAGGAAAATAAAAAAAATAAAGGATTAATTTAAGGATGGATAAGGAAGATTACCACAGTTTGGGATGGTGAACAAAGTGATAAGATCAGTTTGAACACCACAAGAACAAATTTCTTGATAAGTTCGAAACTTTTTAAAGAAGAAAGAGCTTAACTCAAATAAGTTTATATCAAATGGTCTAACCTTACAACAATGAGCTAATCGAGATATATATAAGTAACAAACTAGGTAGATGAATGGCCAACATTCAACTATAAATGATGTTCTAGAACTTTACTTAGTAATTAAAATACAATAATTTTTTCTCTTCAACTGATCAACCAAAAGGGGTCTCATAAATTTGTTCATGCTTGCTTGATGATTAAGGAAATCACCAACAAACACATTCAGCTCCTTTTGTGGATAGTGACAGTCATTTGTTGCATGGAAAAAGTCAAAATTCAGTTGCCAACTTAAATGGTGTAATTAAGATGTAACTCTTTGACTGAATAGTCACTTTCAAAGCCCACATGATCAACCACTTTAAGTGTGAACACAATTGATACTCTTGTAAACTGAACAGCCTCATGGTCTGAAAACACTTGATTCATTTTTTCAAAAACGAGCAGCCCTTTGGAGCTAAAATAGGATGGCCATTAATCCTCTCTTAAGATAAATTAAACAAATATTAGAACACCTTAAATATAATAATGAAGTTGTACTAATTGTTTGGACAGAATTTATCACGTTTAAGACACATTAAACATGTTTAAGACACATCTAAAAGGTATAATAACAAAGACACATTAAACATGCTTAAGACACATTTAAAAGATGTAATAAACTAGGACTTAATTAACACACTTATTAAATATGTAATAACACAAGACATTAAGACATATTAAAATGCTGTAAAAAATAAACTTAATTAAACAAAAGCTGTGGAATAAAATAAATTATTTAAGATATCCGATTTTGGGCCTTAAGAGCCTACAAACACCACTTTAAGTTTCTTATTATAACATCCCAAAATCGGCCTAGATGTTATGGCTAGATTGAGAAGGCTATATTAGCCACCGAAATTGCTAAGCTAACTTACGTTACTTCTGAAAACCTTAAATAAACTCATTTTAGAGAAAACCATAGTTGTACTTTGAGTTAGCTTAAAAGNATTCATTCATTAGGTCCTGTATACTTAAGATCCATTTTCTTGTTGATAGTGTTGTTTTAAAAAAAAAACCGTTTGCTTGTCGCTCTTCTTTTTTTTAAAAAAAAAACTCGATGTTAAACTAATGCAGTGGAAAAACCATTTTTTTAAGACATTTTGGAAACTTAGTTGCCTTATCGATTTCTTTTTTAAAAACGGTTCCTTTGCAATGCAATGGAAACTAGGGAACAATATCAAATTTTACTTAAGCTTGATATCATGCATTATCCGGTTATGATGCTTGAGTAATCCATGCATGCAAGAATCCCCTAAAGGAAAGTTACCAAGCCATAGACCAGAAATAATTAAAAATTACAAACCAAAACCTATAAAGACTTAATAATACTTATTAAGAAAAATAATCTGAGATCCTAGGTGATTCTCCGAATGCCGAGTCTGATCCTAATTTCAATGTTTACCTAAAAAGTTAAACACTATTAGAGTGTGAGCTTATGAAAAGCTTAGTATGAGTCGAATGATTATTTAAAAAAAACATAAATATCGAATACAGTGAAACAAATGAGCTTTAAGACAAGAAAACAGAACCATCATAGGAATTTCATATCATTACATAGCCATTATCAAATTGATGTCAAACGATGTAT
>CM025257.1:19548101-19569189 GCA_013677275.1 Gossypium schwendimanii
AGGACCAAATAAGTCTATGTGAATTAGTTGAAGAGCTCTACTAGATGATACATCATTAATAGGTTTAAAAGAAACTCTTTTATGCTTACCTTTAACACATGCATCACAAAATTTTATCTAGTTCAAAATCAATTTTAGACAAACCTCATACTAAGTCATTTTTAGCTAATTTATGCAATATACTCATGCTAGCATGTCCTAGTTTTCTATGCCATAATAAAGAACTATTTTCATTTTTAGCAACAAGGCATATGTTAGAATTATGCAAATCATCTAAATGCACCATATATATATTTTTTATCTGATGTCCTACAACCACAATCTTATTAGAGGAAATGTCAATAACTTTACAACCTTTAGACTCAAATATGACATTGAAACCTTTATCACATAATTGAATAATACTTAGAAGATTATGCTTCAGACCGTTGACATATAAGACATTTTTAGTAATAATTGAAGAGTTTTTACNAATAGAGCCTATTCCTTCAATTTGTTTTGTAGAGTTGTCACCAAATGTAACTTCTCTTCCACTTTTTGGCTTCAAATTAATAAAGTGACTTTTGTCATCAGTCATGTGTCTTAAGCATCCACTATCGAGGTACCATAAGTTTTTCCTTTAATTATCCACCTCAAAGCAATGCTCATTTTCCTACAAATATAGAATTAAAGTTTGATTTTTTGTACCCAAATGCTTTTGGGTCCATAAGCATTAGTTCCTATAATTTTAGTCCCTTTAGGTATCCATTTTGAAATCAAGTTTTTATCTTGAGAAGTTATGAGTCCTTTAGGCACCCATATACTTTTAATGATTTTTCTCTTGTAAAAGTTTTGAGGGCCTCTATATTTATGGAAATTAAGACTATTTTAACAGTTTTGTTTTCAATTTTCTCCTTTTTCAAAAACTTTATTTGTAACACACCAAACCCAGCCTAGACGTTATGGCTGAATCTAGTGATGTTATGAAGAAAATTTTATAAAACGACTCCCTTGTTATTTGCAAATCATCGTAAATCTTTGTTACATAGTAAGCTTGATTTGTTTGGAAAACGTGGTGATATACTTATTTAATTTAAAATTGTTGTTCGTTTATGCCTACCAATTCAAACGAGTATTTTGCAGCAGAGTTTCATAAAATTTTATATTTTTGGTAATTCAAATTGTTACTTTGAAAACTGTTATTTCAAAAAAGTTGTTATTTTTTGAAATACTGTTTTACCAGTCGCTACGCTAGAAAGCCAAAACCAAAATCTGAAACCAAAAATAGTCCAAAAAAGTCCAGAGTGTCCCAAAATTACAAACACTAAAAAACCATAAAATTAAGCAATTTTTTATGAAAATGAAGTTTTACAGAAAAAGGGTCACATCTAAGCTTCCGTCACACTGGCCCACCTAAGTCTGAGGGTTACCTGAATAGAATAGACAAACAGAGAGTGAGTTTTGATAACTCAGTGTGTAACGCATATATATATATATAAACAGAAGTCAGATTAAATCTCATGGCAGAATAGATACAGATGTAAAATCTATTGCAGAATCAGATTTATATAGAATCATACAAATACAGAAATGTATAATCCTACCCCCATCCTCTACACACCAACTCCGACCATCCGAACACACCACGTGGGGTATAAAACACCCACCAAGCCCTACATACCGCATAGTGTCTATACGACACTTTTCAAAATATTCACAGAAGTTCTGCCAGTATAATAGCAAGATATCGCCTCGCACAGAACATTTCCTCCTCATAATACAAACCCCACCCCATAACCAGATACAGACAGAATATCAGATAAATCAGAATAACAGATACATGCACGTAAGTCACATGCATACTCGTATAACAGATAATAAACATCTTTATACATAACAATTCAAACCTATCACATTTCATTACATGTGTTTATGTATTGTTTACGTCTAGTTCATATTCACAGATTAGCAGATTCCATGCCTTAGAGCTTATTATAACACATACCGACCCTACGGAAGACCTACAATCGACCGAAACGACATGTACGATCCTAGGGAAATTTAAAAAATTTTGGCCCACATGCCTGTGTGGGCCCACACGCCCAAAATGGCCTTGCTCTTTTGGCCTGCAAGGCTTAGCTCTATGTCACACACGGCCTACCACACGGTCGTGTGGCATTGACAGGCCCTATTTTTGGCTTTCACCGATGGCTATTTTTTGAGTTTCTCGTTACACATCTGGCTCGATTTTGATACGGACACTCCCACGAAATATCCAGAACCTAAAAATTGACAATAAAACATCCAGAATCAATCTTAATTCTTCACTTTTTATTGAGTAACCACTCGACTACAACGCAACCATAAGCGATTTCATCCAAAAGATTGAACTTAAAACCGTTTGAAATACTTACCCTTGCGTGCAGGCGACACCTACACAAATCTTAATTCACCAATGAACTGTATGCTTCGTAAACTTTTCTTAAAACCAATCAATCGGTTATCAACAATACAAAACCCACGACACCTTAACACAATCAAAAACCAAGAAGCAAAATTCCAACACAAGATAAGGAGACGAAACTTACACAATCGAACACTATTATTGCGCTTGAATGGTACATCACAATCCAACAAGACTATTAACAAAATAAAATAATCCAAGTTACTCATACCGAGACTCGAACTCACAACCTCACACTCACACTGCAAATCGCTTAACCACTGCAGCACATACTTACTTATGAATAAAATTAACGAATCAAGACTTTTGGAATGTTACAACTCTACCATCTAAAAGAAATTTCGGCCTCGAAATTTACCCGATTCAAACAAATGCGGATATTGTTGATGAATCAAGTCTTCAATTTCCCACGTAGCTTCCTCAGTGCCATGATTCTGCCACAGAACCTTAACTAACAGAATAGACTTCCTCCTCAAAACTTTCACATCTCGATCCAGAATCTGAACTGGCTCCTCTTCAAAATTCAAATTTGGTCTAACCTTTATCTTCTCAACATTAACAATATGAGATGGGTCCGACTGATACTACCTCAACATGGAAACCTGAAACACATCATGGATACGATCTAACTCTAGAGGTAACTCCAACTAATAAGCAACCGATCCCACACACTTCAGAATCCGATACGACCCAATTAACCTAGGGCTCAACTTGCCCTTACGACCAAAACGCAAAACTTTCTTCCAAAGTGATACCTTAAGGAACACACAATCCCACATAGAATACTCAATGTCCATTCTTTTCAAATCTGCATAGGACTTCTGCCTGTCAGAAGCCACCTTAAGACAATCCTGAATCAGTTTAACTTTGTTTTCAGTCTCAAAACCCAACTCAGTCCAACACAGCAAGGTACGATACTTACGACCATATAGAGCCTCATAAGGTGCCATCTGAATACTGGACTGAAAATTATTATTATAGGCAAACTCAGCTAACGCAGAAAATCTTCCCAACTACCTCGAAAATTGTTCACACAACTCCGAAGCATATCCTCCAGTATTTGAATCACACAATCAGATTAACCATCTGTCTAAGGATGGAACACAATACTAAAATTTAATCTCGAACCTAGAGCCTCGTGAAGTTTTCTCTAAAACCGAGAAGTAAAATAAGGATCTCTATCAGAAATAATTGAGACTGGTACCCCATGAAGTCTCATGATCTTGAAAACATATAACTTGGCCAATTTCTAAAGAGAATAATTTGTCCGAACTAGAATGAAGTGGGCAGACTTGGTTAATCGATCTGCGATGACCCAAACAGAATCCTTCTTAGTAGGTGTTCAAGGCAACCCACTAACAAAGCCTATAGTTACATGTTCTCATTTCCACATGGGAATCTTAACAGGTTGAAGCCAACCCGAAGGCAACTGATACTTAGCCTAAACTTGCTAGCATGTCAGACAACGAGAAAAAAAATCCATTACATCTCGTTTCAAAATCGACCACCAATGCAGTTCACGAAGATCCTGATACATCTTATTTCCACCAGGATACATAGCATAAGGGCTACTGTGTGCTTCCCTCAGAATAGACTGTCTCAAATCAGAATCATTCGATACACAAACCCAACCTCAGAAGCACAGAACCCATCACTATTCAACCCAAAGTCAGACGTACTACCATCCGCCACCTGACGAAAAAGCAGAACTAGAGAATCATCCCCCAATTGTTTATCCCGAATTTGATAAATCCAAGTCAGCTTAACTTGCAACTCGGCTAGTAGACTCCCATCATCAAATAGACTTAGGCGAGCAAACATTGCGTTCAAATCAGACATTGCTCTACAACTAAGAGCGTCGGCCACCGCATTAGCCTTACTGGGATGATACTCTATAGTGCAATCGTAGTCCTTGAGCAGTTTAATCCATCTAGGCTGCCTAAGGTTCAACTCTTTTTAGGTAAGGAGGTACTTAATGCTCTTGTGATCGATATAGATGACACACCTCTCACCATACAGCTAGTGCCTCCAAATTTTTAAAGCGAAAACCACGGCAGCTAACTCGAGATCATGCGTCAGATAATTCCCCTCGTGTGACTTAAGCTATCGATAAGCATAAGCCACAACCTTACCATCTTGCACCAGAACACATCCCAAACTGACATGCGATACATTACTATAAACCACAAACTCCTTACTAGATTTAGACTGTATTAGAATAGGAGCCTAAGTCAAAACAGATTTGAGCTTCTCAAAACTTGATTGCTGCTTATCAATCCAGAAAAAAAGGAGCGTTCTTTTGTAACAGCTTAGTCAGAGGAGCTGTAATCAGTGAGAACCCTCAACAAATCTCTAACAATAGCCTGCAATACCCAGAAAACTACGAATCTCAGAAACATTCTTAAGTTGTTTCCAATCAAGTACAACCTCAATCTTTTTAGGATCAACTCAGATCCCCTCTACAAAAACCACAAGCCCCAGAAACGTCACCTCCATTAACCAGAACTCACACTTGCTTAACTTAGCGTAGAGATGTTTCTCTTGCAGAATCTGAAGAACTATTCTAAGATGCTCATCATGATCATCTTTGTTCTTAGAGTATACTAGAATGTCATCCATGAATACTAGACGAACTTATCCAAATACGATTGGAAAATCCAGTACATCAGATCCATGAATGCAACTGGAGCATTCGTTAACCCAAAGGGCATGACTAGGAACTCGTAATGCCCATAACGAGTCCTAAAAGTAGTCTTGTGACCATCAACTTCCTTAACCTAAAGCTGATGATACCCAGAACGGAGATCTATCTTGGAAAATACTAAAGCCCTACAAAACTGATCAAACAGGTCGTCGATTCTCGAAAGTGGGTACTTATTCTTCACTATTAGCTTCTTCAACTGTCGGTAGTCGATACACATTCTTATGGTACCATCTTTTTTCTTTACAAAAAAATCGGTGCCCCCACAGAGACACACCAGGATGGATGAATCCACGATCAAAGAGCTCCTATAGTTAAGCCTTTTTCTCTATAAGCTCTTTTAGTGCCATACAATAAGAAGCGATGGACACTGGAGTTATACCCGACAGAAGCTCAATACCGAACTCAACCTTTTGATTTGGAGGTAAACCTGGTAATTCTTCAGGGAAAACATCTAAAAGTTCCTTAACTTTTTGGATGTTTCCAACAGAAGAGTCCACAGAAGCTGAATAACTTACATAAGCCAGACACACTGCACACCTTTTCCAAACAAATTTCCCGACCATAAGAGTGGATATCACATTGGATAAGTAACCCCGATGCTCACCATTCATAATCACCTCCACATCATTTTTAGATCTCAAAACTACCCTTTTAGTAGCATAATCCAAACAGACTCGATGCTTCACACGCTAGTTTATTTACAAAATCAGATCAAATTCTCCGAACGGTAGTTCCATCAAATTAGTCAAAAACACAACCCTTGTACCTCCAACGGTATATTCCTATATAGTCTATTAACCTGAACAGATTGACCAATGGACTCAGTATAGAAATTTCACCAGAAGTATTCTCAACAAGAATTCCCAACTTTACCGAAACAGAACTAGCTACATAGGGATGTGTTGACCCTATGTCTATCAATGAAAAATAAAGGGTATAAAAAAAAAAGAATGTAGCCATAATCACATAAGCGACATCTCTGTCCTCACAATGTCTAGCAGTATAAACCAACGTTGGCTGCCTTGCCTCAGTTTGATTAGCACTTCTACCCGGTGCTCTCTGTCCTCTACCCATACCATTACCACCTCTAGCTGGACCACGACCCCCTAGACGGCTACTGAAATGCCCTCTGAGGCTAAATAAAACCTGGAACTAGAGCTTGCATCTAATTAGAACATTGTAGGCAATCTCTAACACAGTGCTCCATCGACCCACATCGCAGACACGGTCCCAACCTCCTCCAACATTCACCCATATGACGTCTACCACAATCACCACACGGCTGAGCCACTGTAGGAGTAACTAGAACTCCAACTTTAGAAGACTCATCAGATCTGGCCCAATTCTTAGGCCTCTGAACAAAATTAGAGGGCTCCAAATCCCTCTTATTCTTACCTCACGATCTCTATTTTGGCATTCAACACACTTAACCTCTTCAGTAATCTTCACCTTATCCACCAAGACAGCGAACTCTCGCTCCCTCTACGGAGCTATTAGAACCCTCAAATTATCCCATAAATCATCCTCAAAATGGACATATTTCTCATACTCAGTCGCTACCATCCTATGAGCGTAACAAGCTCAATCTTAGAAATTCGACCTCATACTCGGCCACAATTCTATCCTCTGAGTGAGGTTCATGAACTCGCATCAGTACATATTTCCTTTGGAAGGCAGTCTTAAAATATTCTTAGTTAACCCATTCCAGCTGAGTACCCTCCTCAACTCATAAACACCATTGGTACGCCTTTTTGCAAAGCAGAGATACTGCACCCTTCAATTTCTGCTTAGACATGTAGTCAATATAATTCATTATCCTCTCAGTGGCCTCCAACTAGTATTCGGCCACATTTGGGGTGACTCCAATGACGCCCCTAAATAGCTGAGCACCCTTCGACCAGAGTCGTTCAATTACCGGCCATGACTCCCAGAACCAGAATGGGGCCCAGCAATCCTCTCAAATACTCTAAGCATGGCTTGAGACAATGCATCGTCCTAACCGAGCGGCTTTGATACCCAGTCTCAGCTATAGGTGCAGTCGGTGTCTCATTCGTATCCAAATTAGGCGTACTGCCGATCGAGGATGACTCAGCTCGAGTCCCTCTACGACGCCCACTGCGTCCACGAGTACCACAACTACGCGTTCCACGAGCACCTATCGCATTCAAAGTTTATCTACATTACAAATTTTTATGAATCAATTTCAGTATTTATTAGTAGTAATTTGTGCTTCAAATAATTATCAGAAGTAGTTTCAAAAAGTTCAGAAATTTTAGTCTCTAACTAACTTAATGTAGTTTTAGTCATTTCAGAGTTTTCTAACTAAAGTATTTCTAAGTTAGAAGTACTTACAAGACCAGCATCGGAGACTCGATGTGCCACAATCTTACTTTCAGATTAAAAAAACTTTACTCAAAAAAATACTTGTTACAAACAAATTTCTTAACCAAAAATTTCACAGCCCAAGTTTTGTAACCTGACTCTGATACCATTAAATGCAAAGCCCGAAACCCAGCTTAGACTTTATGGCCGAATCTAGTAGCATTACAAAGAAATTTTATAAAACAACTTCCTTATTATTTGCAAATCATTGTAAACCGTTGTTACTTAGTAAGCTCGATTTGTTTGGGAAACATGTTGATGTACTTATTTAATTTAAAATCGTTGTTTGTTTATGCCTACCAATTCAAACGAGTATTTTGGAGCGGAGTTTCATAAAATGTTATATTTTTGGTAATTCAAATTGTTACTTTCAAAACCGTTATTTCAGAAAAGTTGTTGTTTTTGGAAATATCGTTTTATCAGTCGCAAGGCTAGAAAGCCAAAACCAAAATTTGAAACAAAAAAACAAACAAAAAAGTCTAGAGAGTCCCAAAATTACAAAATTTAAAAAACTAGAAAATTAAGCAAATTTTCATGAAAATGAAATTTTACGAAAAAGTGGTCATATCTGAGCTTCTGTCGCACCGACCCGCCTAAGTTTGAGGGTTACCTGAATAGAACAGACAAACAGAGAGTAAGTTTTGATAACTAAGTCTGTAACGTATATATAAACAAAAGTCAGATTCAATCTCATGGCAGAACAGATACAGATGTAAAATCATTTGTAGAATCAGATTGATACAGAATCATACAAATATAGATATGCATAATCCTACCCCTATCTTTTACACACCAACTCCGACCATCCGAACACACCACGTAAGGTATAAAACACCCACCCAACCCTACACAGTGCATAGTGTCTATACGAAAATTTTTAGAATGTTCACAGTAGTGCTGCCAGTATAGTGGCCAGATATCACCTCACACAGAACACTTCCTCCTCATTATACAAACCCCACCCCATAACTAGATATAGACATAATATCAGATAAATCAGAATAACAGATACCTACGTGTAAGTCACATGCATACTCGTATAACATATACTAAACATGCTTATACATAACAGTTCAAAAATATCGCATTTTATTACATGTGTTTATGTATTGTTTACGTCTAGTTCATATTCACAAATTAGTATATTCCATGCTTTAGGGCTTATAATAACACATACCGACTCTACGGAAGGCCCACAGTCGACCGAATTGGTGTGTACGACCCTAGGGAAAATTTTAGAAATTTGAGTCCACATGCCCGTGTGAGCCCAAACGGCTTGACACACGGCCTAGCCGTGTGGCATCAACAAGCCCTATTTTTGGCTTTTGCCAATCACCATTTTTTGAGTTTCTTGTTACACACCTAGCTCGATTTTGATGCAGACGCTCCCATGACATGTCCAGAACCTAAAAATCGATAATAAAACATCCAAATCAATCTTAATTCCTCAATTTTTATCGAGTAACCACTACACTACAACGCAACCATAAGCAAATTCACCCAAAAGATTGCACTTATACGCTTGCGCGTAGGCAGCACCTACACAAATCTTAATTCACCGATGAATTGTTTACTTTGCAAACTTTACCTAAAACCAATCAATAGGTTATCATCGATACAAAATCGACCACACCTCAACACAATCGAAAACCAAGAAGCAAAATTCCAACACAAGATAATGAGACAAAACTTACACAATTGAACACCACTATCGCTCTTGAATAACAAGGACAAAAAAAGTAATGCACTAAAGATCAAAAATCCAAAAGAACAATTTTTGCTACCCATCTCACATAAAAAAAGAATAAGAAACAATATTATGGGAAAAAGAAAAATAATGTGGGGAAAAAAACAAAAGTAAATGTGCAAAAAGGGAGGGATTTTGGTATATTAACTCTTTTTTTTTCAAACAAAAGAAATAATAGAATAACAAGAAAAAAATAGTAAAAACAAATCTTAACCTACCGCTACCCACTAACTTCCATCTTTATCCCATCACTTCCTATAGTTTTAAACAAACCCAACTTCCTCTACAGCATAGTCCAACAAGACTATTAACAAAATAAAATAATCCAAGCCAACACAAGACAATGAGACAAAACTTACGCAATTGAACACCACTATCGTGCTTGAATAACAAGGACAACAAAAGTAATGCACTAAAGATCAAAAATCTAAAAGAACAATTTTTGCTACCCATCTCACGTAAAAACAAAAAAAAAGAAGAAACAATATTGTGGGAAAAAGAAAAATAATGTGGGGAAAAAAACAAAAGTAAAAAGGAGAGGGATTTTGGTATATTAACTCTCTTTTTTTTCAAACAAAATAAATAATAGAATAACAAAAAAATAAAATAGTAAAAACAAATCCTAACCAATCACTACCCACTAACTCCCATCTTTATCCCATCACTTCCTATAGTTTTAAACAAACCCAACTTCCTTTACAGCACAGTCCAACAAGACTATTAACAAAATAAAATAATCCAAGCTACTCATACTAAGACTCAAACTCACGAGCTCACACTCATACCGCAAATCACTTAACCACTACAGCACATACTTACTTATGAATAAAATTAATGAATCAAGACTTTTAGGATGTTACATTGTTAGATTGAGTCTTTTCACTCTTAAGCAACTTAAGTTGCTTTTCATGATCATCATGAACTTTAGAAAGTAAGTTATGTAAATCTAAATTCTTCTTCTCAAGCTCATTAATAGTTTCTTACATTTTGTTTACTTTCTCTTTAAGTTCATGATTGGTTTTGGAAAGCAAGTCATTTTCATTTTTCAAGTTTGAAATATTTTTCTGATATTTTGAATTCATGACTTCAAATCCCAAACCCAATTCATCATAGGCATCTTGCAACGCATCAAAAGAATAATAATTTGAAATAGATTAGTTAGAAGTTACCTTAGAATCATCTATTACCATAAGACACAAGTTGGATACTTCTTGAGTTTCATCATCGGATGTGTCTTCATCACTCCAAGTAGCAACATTGGCTTTGTGTTTTTGTTTGCTAAACCTCTTCTTCTTCCTTTGAGGACAATCAAACTTGATGTGTTTAGGTTTCTTGCACTCATAATAAATAATGGGGTATTTCTCCTTAGTTGATTCAATTTTGAGTCCTTCCTATTTTTGGAATTGTTTTCCTTTATTGGACCTTATAAACCTTTTGAATCTTCTAGAAAACATAGTCATCTTTTCATCTTCATCCATATATTCATTTGTATTACCTTCTTCTATTGTGGACTTGAGAGCAATACCAACCTTCTTCTTCTCCATCTTTTCATCTTCAACCCCTTCATTGATTCTCATCTCATGAGTGAGTAATGAACTAATAAGCTCATCTAAAGAGAGTGTTTCCAAGTTTTTTGCTTCTTCTATGATAGTCACTTTAGCTTCTCATGCCTTTGCAAGCTTCGAAGCATTTTTCTCACAACTTCTTTATTGGGAAAAATTTTCCCATATGTTTTGAGCCCATTGATGATAATTGTAAATTGATCCAACATAGCCTTGATGTCTTCCTTGGGTTTCATCTTGAATGTTTCATAGTTGAGTGTGAGAATTCCTACCTTAGACTTTCTAACTTGACTTGTACCCTCATGAGTGACTTCTAACTTGTCCCAAATCTCCTTGGCATTGGAACATGAAGAAACTCTACTATATTTATTCAGACCAAGTGCATAAAAGAGAATGTGCATGGCCTTGGCGTTGAGTTGTATGCTCTTCTTATCTTCCTCATTTAATTCCTTTTTACTTTTTGGAACTAGATTTTCTCCCTCTTGCTTTAGAGGTTTGGTTGGACCATCCATGATATCCCACATGGCATAATCATTGGCTTTTATAAAAAAAAGTCATTCTAGTCTTCCAATAAGAATAATTTGCACCATTGAGATAAGGAGATTTGGAGATATATTGAGACTCACTAACCATAATGAAGTCGGAAGAAGATGTCATCTTTTGCGGTTTGATTAAGATGAAGTTGAGCAACCTTGAGGATCTTTACTTGGTTGTTAAACCATCTTCTAGAGGCTAGCTTTAATACCAATTGTTAGCTTGATAGCACAAACCCAAAATGTCAAGAGGGGGTGAATTGGCCTTTGAAGAAATGGTGGAAGTAAAGAGAGAAAAATAAACTATTGACACAAAGATTTAGAGTGTTCGACCCCAATTGCCTACTCTACTACCTTAGCTTTCCACCACTATGCATTTTCTCAATTTCACTAGTTTGTTCAACCTTTTAGGACAATGTTTAACCTTACAACTCCTTAATATTTCTACCCCAAATCTTAAGTTACAAACTCTCTCAGTGAGATATAAATAAATAAAAATAAAGAAACAGTCCTTATAAGATTAAATTGTTTGCAAAATGAAGCTCAATTAAAATAAAATACACTGGAGCAAAAGAATAAAACTAAAGATCACAAGTGTATATAAGAAGAATATGAAAGTATTAAGCTCTAAGGTTGTTTGATTGATAATTTTTGCTTGAAAGTGATTTCTTATCGTTGTAGGGCTTTGGAGGATGGTATTTGTACCCCCTAATAGATTTCTAACTGTTGAGGTTGTTGGTGTAATGCATATGGCCATTGGGGATATAAAACCAGAGCATTTCTTTCACCTACAGTTCAGAGTATCGATACCAAATAAAAGGGCATCGATATTTTATGTAACAAATGCTAGTTTAGAGACCGTTGGGATTTATTAATCGATACCAAAAATATTTTACCGAAAATTTTGGAAAATGGTATCGATACTGGACCGATACTTTGTAGGGTTTGTAAGAAACAAAATGCTATTTTGGTATCATTTTTAAGGAATGTATTAATTATTTTTAGAAAATATCGATACCTCAAAAATGGTATCGATAAATTTTTTTTAGATTTCTGGAAATAGAATACAAGTTTGGTCTCGATTTTTCTAAGGGTATTGATAGTTTCAAAATTATTGATACTTGACCAAATGGTATCGATATTTTTTGGCCTGGAGCAATTCTAACTTGTTTGAAAATCATTTTGATGAGTTAAAATGATTTTAACTTGGTTGAAATCATTTTAACTTGGTTAAAATTATTTTAACTTAATTTTAAAATTGTTTCATAATTTTCTAAGAGTTTAATGTAAGTATTCAAAATTTTATCTCTTAGACTTCAAATTTAAAAATCATTTTTGTCAATTTTAACTTATATTCAAAAACACTTCAATTTGTTATATCAAAATCTTTTATCAAATAAATCTTGGATTAACAAAAATGTTTATACATTAATGCTAATTTAATTTTTTTTTTACTATCAAAGTATATTAATCTTATATTAACATTACACTTTTATATAACATTTTTAAATAATGGAATTTTGGGAAAATCACTTAATGGGTGGGTGAAAACGACTAGGAACAAAAGACATAAAAAAAGAGAAAATTTGATTCTAAAGTTGAAGCATCTTAATGGAGAAGACCCCGAAGAATAGCAATTGGCAAAAATTATGGAAATTAAGTTGGCACTCAATATGGAAGCAGACAAAGAAAAAATCTGTTGGGAACAAAGAGCGCAAACTAACTGGCTAAGAATGGGGGATCGTAATACTTCTTTCTTTCATAAAGCCGCAAATCAACGTAAAAAAAAAAAGAAACTTGGTGAAAGGCTTAGAAAATGAGAATGGCAATTGGGTGGAAGGAGAGGAGGAATTAATGGAGTTAGCAATAAGACACTTCACAGAGCTCTTTTCTTAAAAGCCAATTAGCAATTGTGAACACTTGTTAGAAGAGATACAACCATGCATACCTAATGCTTTAAATGAGGAATTATTAGCCGATTTCAATGAGGAAGAATTGGTGGAAGCTCTAAAGTCTATGGCACCCTTAAAAGCTTTAGGTAAGGATGGTTTCCCCACTTGTTTTTATCAGAAATTCTGGAACATAGTAGGAAAGGATCTCACAAAATTTTGCTTGAGGTGTTAAATGAAAATAAAGAGCTAGATAAAGTAAAGAAAACCAATATAGTACTTATCCCCAAAGTTGTGTCACCAAAAAACATAGGACAATTTAGACCTATTAGCCTATGTAACGTGCTTTATAAGGTTCTATCAAAGGCAATAGTAAATAGATTTAGAAAGGTGTTAAAATATTGTATAGAGGAAACTCAAGGGGCTTTTGTGCCAGACATTCAAATCACTGACAACATATTGATAGGATGTGAGTTATTGAACTCTTTCAATAAAAAGAGATGTGGTAAAGAATCTTTTGCCCTAAAGCTCGACATGAGTAAAGCCTATGATAGGGTAGAATGGGATTTCATAGAGAAAATGATGAAAGGTTTCGTTTTAAGGTAGGGTGGGTGTCTTTAGTTATGTGGCATGTGAAAAGTGTGTCATACTCGGTAGTTCTCAATGGGGTAAAAGGGTCAGAGTTTAAACCATCGAGAGGACTAAAACAAGGTGATCCATTAAGCCCCTATGTTTTTATCATTTGTGCGGATGGCTTTTAAAAATTACTTAACAAGACAAAAAATGAAGGGAAGATTGAAGGAGCAAAGGTTGGGAGAAGGGGTCTATTTATAGCGCACTTATTTTTTGCTAATGATAGTATTCTTTTTGGGAGAGCTTCCAGAGAAGGAATATTGGTAGCAAAGGCAGTGGTGAATGAGTATGAAAAGATTTCAGGTCAATTGGTAAAATTCGATAAATCGTCAATCTACTTCAGTAATAATATTAATGAAGAAACCAAGTTACAGTCGGGAGGAGCATTGGGGATTAGAGTTGCTAATAATCTAGAAAAGTATTTGGGGTTACCAACAATGGTTGGTCGTTGTAAGAAGAAGGCTTTTGTGGAGATCAAAGAAATTTTTTTACAAAGATAAAAAGCTGGAGTGTTCATAACTTATCTATTGGGGGTAAAGATGTGTTCATTAAAGCCATATTAGAAGCATCACCAACTTATGCCATACAATGTTTTAATTTACATATGTCAGTTTGTCGAGAATTGGAGAATTTTATGTGTAAGTTTAGGTGGCGTAACCTAAGAACTTGTAGAGGTATACATTCGTGTAATTGGAGCTCATTATGCATTCCAAAAGCGCACAGTGGAATTATTTTTAGATATTTTTCACATTTTAATAAAGCCTTACTAGCTAAGCAAGGGTGGAAACTAATTATCAATCCTACCAGCTTATTGGAAAAAGTCATGAAGAGTAAATATTACCCACTATGTGAATTTATGGAAGTAGGTTTAAGGTCTTACCCTTCCTTTACATGGTGAAGCATTTGGGACGCCCGAGACTTATTGGAAAGAGGCATAGGCTAGCAGGTCAAGAATGGCCAAATTATCAACATTTGGAACGATGCTTGGTTACTATATCCTAGTGAATGGAAGATTAAAAATTAGAACTTTAACTAGAGATTTACAAAGGTTTCGGAGTTAACTGACTAATACCTTAGCGATTGGAAGGAAAATACCTTAAAAAATCTCTTTAATGAAGAACAAATGACCAAAATACTATCAATACCACTGACAAACAACTCACAGTAGGATGTGTTCGTATGGAGGGGCGATAGGTCTGGGATCTATACAGCCAAAAGTGGCTACATAAGGAGCATTAAAGATGTACAACAGTTGGGGAATGAAAATACATTATAGATAGAAGCAACAAAAACTTTTTATACAAAAATGGAAAATCTAAAAATCCCCAGCAAAATTTAGATTAATCTATGGCGAATTACAAAGAACTATCTCCCTACTCTCAGTAATCTAAAACTTAGAAAGCTTCGGTCTAATACACTCTGTCCAGTCTGTGGGGAAGAGGAGGAGACAGTTGCTCACTTGCTTCGATACTGTAACTTCTCAAGACAGGTGTTTCAAGGAGTGGGTTTGGATGAATCACCTGTACATGCGAATCAAGAATGGACAGAGTGGTTAGCTAACATTTTTATTACCAAAAGCATAAATCACTATTCAACGTTAGCAATCACACTGTGGGCATTATGGTACAACATAAACAAACTATATCATGAATGAACATCAGAAAAAGTGTGTGAGGTTGTGGGTTTCATTAAAGCCTATATCAAGGATCTCCATCACATAAAGTAGGTTTTCAGATGTAGCCTTAGCACAGAGTTACAGCACTGGAAACCCCCTAACGACAGTCAAGTCAAAGTAAATTTTGATGCTTCTTATCATTTATCAGATTAGAAAGAAAGTAGTAGGAATAATTATAATAAATGAAATGGGAATTGTTATGGGTGCATGCGTTTACCAGATGAGAAACATCAAAGAACCAACCACGATAGAGGCCTACGCGTCTCTACAAGTGGTAGTTTTTGTAGAGGAAATGGGATTTAGAGACGTTGAAGTAGAGGGTGACTCGTTAACCGTAATAAAAAAACTAGGAAGTCAAGAGACAGATAGATCAATCATCTAAAATATTATAAATGAAATCAAACATAGAACACAAGGGTTTAGGAAGATACGTTACCAGCACATCCCCTACTCGAAAAATGCAGCAACATATGAATTGGCCATTTAGGGATAAAACTGTGAATCCTCGGTCTACTAGATTGATGAGGTCCCATTGGACATCGAACTCATAGTATCGATGGACAAGGAAAGGATTGTTGAAGGAAAAAGGGATTGGTGACAGTCCAAGACTGAGTCCGGAGAAATTACGAACATTCGGGTTAATATCTGAGGAACTGAGACACGAGGATCTAAATACAGGGGAAGAAACATGGAAATGTATGAGAGGAAAGTAGTATTTTCACCAGAAAATCGACGATGCCTGAATAGTAGAAGATGTCAAAAGGGGAGAGTCTTTTAGGAATTAGGGTTTGTTTTTTCTTCTGTTGTTTGTTTTTGAATGACTATTGAGTTGTCTGTTCACAGTCTTTTTAGGGTTTTTTTGCTGATAAGGGTTGGCTATTTTCTGAGGCACCGCCTATGGTTTCCATTAGGGGTTGGATAGTTGTTAAAGCGGACAATGTCGAGTTATTTGTAACAAAAACCAAAAATCAAAAATCAAAAATCAATTGTAGTTGATTTAAGTGATTTTGTAGTTTTGTTTTAGAAATTGATAGATATTGACAAGATTATCAAAAAGCAAGGCAAGTTCAGAAACAAATTACAAACCTAAAGGATCAAATCACAGATACATCAGTGCAAACATAATCCAAGCTCTTGTACGCCGTCCAATCCTAAGTTAGATGTTTACCTAGAGTATCACAGAGATTCAACAATGGTAGCACAACAAAACAAAACAAAACAAAATAGAAAATGTATGTCTATGTCATTACAATATTTGTCAAAACCATTCAGAGTGCAAATTTATCGGAAAACATCTTACCCAACTCCGCTACACACCAAAATAGAGTTTCCCCAGAACTCATCCAACCAAATCACACCAACAGATAACTGTGGATAGTGCCACATAAATTTTGCAGTTAAAATTACCAGATCAAATACATGTGGTCAAGCCACAATATTGTAGTCAAGCTGCTAGAACAAAATTGTGGATAAATCACTAGATAATGTAGATCATTAAACTGTCAGAAACTTTCTCCTTTCACATCATCCCAAATCCCATGCAATATATCATGGCATGCATATATACAAAGTCAGAGTAATAAGCATATAGGTCATGCTATCGAACCATAACAAAATCAGTAGGCATGGAAGCCCATACTTTGTAAAATAGATTTATCAAACCTCAGTAGATCGCATCAAATTGCCATTAAGTCATATGCATGGTTATATATCAGAATCAATACCAATTAATTCAACATATTTAGATATCACATATTCTTAATCAACAGAGTAACACAGGGGTGTACCATCAGACTTAACAGAATATGAATCGTACCTAGATAATTCACATATTCAATGCATCCAAACAGGGTACATTATACATTAGCAATCATCTTTACTTATCTTAAATCAAAACAAACGTACGTACAAATACTGGGTTATTCACCAACAAATCAACAATTCCTGAGTTTTGTAGCTTAATACAGATCATACAGACCCTAAGAAAGGCCTACCTTTGGTTCAGAAAACATTCATGGCCCTAGGGAAATTTAAGAATTTTGACTCACACACTCGTGTGGATCCATATGGCCTAGGTGTTTGACCCATGTGGCCCACACGGCCTAGCACATACTCGTGTCCCTAGCCTGTGTGACCTTAAACAATGCCTCACACACTCTACCATATGGCCTGACACACGACCATGTGGCACACACGGCCTACCACACAACTGTGTCGCATTGAAGGTCATGTTTTCTAATAAATAATGAGACAGCTAAATGCGGAAGTGGATCGTAAAGTTTTTTAAAGTCGTAAATTTGACTTAGGGCTCTAGACTTTCGAAAAGAAACATGGATTTTGACACAACCTGAAACAAAATTAAATCCAAGTCAGATAAACCAATTAAAATAAATAACTAAAATAAAATAATAAATCAAATATCAGAATAATAGGGAAGCGAATAAAAAAGATAAATGGAAATATAGAACGTGGCGTGTAGAAGTCCTAAGAAGCCTTGGGAACATGAAGAATTCACAACCCCCTTCAAGCGAATCTAATTTCCCCTTCAAGATAGAAACATTGGTAAGAAAAAGTTTGAAGACGATCCCCACAATCTAAAAGGATTGTTAGAACTCTTCTAAAAGAAACTCAAGAGGAATTCTTGAAATGAAAAACTCAAAGAGAATTTATTAACTCAAAGAGAATAAAATAATAATTATAAAGAATGAGGCGGATGAACGCGGAAGCAGATCGTAAATTTTGTCAAAGTTACGATTTACCCTAGATCTCTAGACGAACGTAAATTGAAACGAGAAACAATGAAAACAGATTATTTGTCACAAAGGAAAGTCAAACAAAATTAAAACGAAAGAAAGATGAACCGGCTGGTAAAAAGTCCAAAAGAGAATGAGTTAAGGTTCCTTGGATGGAAAGAAACTGTCCTTGGACCTCAAGAAAACGCCCCAACCAGATATGGAAAAGTAAAACACAAACAGATTTGTTAGAAGTGATTTTAAAGACAAAAGCAAACTGTTTTGTGCAAGAATGCTTGAAACAACAAGAAAAGATTAAAACTCCTAATGTTGATGTGTTTCTTGATGGAACAAGGTAGGAGAATGTCTTTCTTGAAGCAACTTTAACCTAGAATGAAAATCAATAAAATCAGCAAGCAAAAACAGCAAGAACTAACTTAAATAAGCAAGAAACAATAAATTAAGGATAGAAAAGAGAAGATGACGTCCTAAGAAGCCTTGGAAACATTAAGAATCCACAACTCCTTTCAATGGCTCTAATTCCCCCTCCAAGAAAGAGATTTTGGCAAGAAAAAGCTTGAAGATGATTCCCACAACTTGAAAGATTGTTAAAACACCTTTTAAAAGAAACTCAAGAGTAATTCTTGAAGAAAAACTCAAAGAGAATTATTATTAACTCAAAAAAAAACATAAATCAATTGTATGTGTATAAAGGTGAACGTCCATGCTACTTATAGGCCCCCAAAATAAGTTTTCCTAACCCTAATAGAATAAATAACATGACAACTCATCAAATAAAAAAATTCTAAGTGTGGGATTTTAATGGGAATTCAGCCAAAGGAATTAAATGGGCTCTTTGGCTAAATTTTTACATGATGATCCACCTATTAAAATAAAATTGGACCTATAGTTTAAATATATTACAACTTGGGCCACTTTGATAATTTGGTCTGATATTCAATTAAATTACTTTCCAAACTTCAGGATGGGCTTGTAGACATCTTAATGGGCCATTTTTTTCAGGAACTTGGTCTTGTGATCTGTTTGCTCTTAAAATTGGCTCGTTCAAGCTTGTACATGAAATCCAATGCATCTTGGCTGCAAGATTCGGTTTCTTGGACCAAAATTTTCAAGATTTGGAATCTTGATTTTCTTAATTCTTGAAACTATCCAAAACAACAAAATTGGACCAAGATTCAGTTTCTTGATTTTCTTGAAAATAAGAAATTGAATCTTGATTTTCTTTTTCTGTTGTGTGCACATCAAGGGCCTTGGTAACGAAGTCTTGGATGGTCCCGTTCGATCTTGCTCGGATTTGCTTCGCCTTTGACCTTATTACTGGGCCTTAAGGAAATTTGAGCTCATCATGTTCATGAGCCTTATTTTGGGCCTTGGGACTCACATCATTTTCTAACATTCGTAAATTGCAGAAATTTGATTTTTTGTTACCCACCTATTATGGATTTAATGCAGAAGCAATAAGGTTGAATTCTCATCCCAAAAATGACATTATAATGACAAATCAGACTGCTCATTCATAAACAAATCTCTAAGATTAGCATCCAAAACCGAAGTTATGTCAAAGTTACATCAAAAACTTTCGACACAAAACCTTAAATCGAAATTTAGCGGCAACCGAATCAAACCAGGCAAGAGAAGTTAGACCTCCATACAAAATCAATTTGGCGTAATATAACAAAAAGAAAGGTAACTCGAAGAGAAGAATCAAAGCGAACAAAAAATAAAGAAATGGGGGAGAAATGGTAGAAAACAAATGGAAAATGAATATGGAATAAACACAGGAGGTTTCTAGGAAGTTTAATTAACCAACAAAAATAAACTACAACACAAAGCAATTCAAAATAAAATGTTTCCTTATTGCTTTCATAGGGATTCAAATACCAAACCAAAGAGTACATAAAAGCTTAATCATTGAACCATTAGGCTCATTTTTGTCATTAATTGATTGAATATGGAATAAATATAGGAGGTTCCTAGAAAGTTTAATTAACCAACAAAAATAAACTACCACACAAAACAATTCAAAATAAAACATTTCCCTATTACTTTCATAAGGATTCGAACACCAAACCAAAGAGTACATAGAAGCTTAATCATTGAACCGCTAGGCTCATTGCTGTTATTAATTGATTGAAATTAACTTATAACTCGCAAGTCCAAAGATAGGGTTTTAATTAAAAATAGCAAAATTTCAAGAGATAAAATTTAAACCCAGAACCTCACATTCATAACTAGAACATTTAACCACTAAACCGAGTCAATTTACTTATCAAAATTTCTAAAATCTAAACTCAAAATCGAGAGATAACCACTCTTGATTTCAAAATTCAATTTCTTCTAACCCGATTTCTAGGATGTTACATTATTTCTTTAGGAAATGTGTTTCTTTTCTTTCCCTAATAAATGCATATGTTGATTTTACTTTCAGAAAAAAATAATGGAAATTTTTTCTCTTTAAAATTTTTAAATAATATATCATTATTATTTGACATTGAATATATTGTCACAAAAAGTAATTAATTCAAGATTATTTTAAATATTATTTTTTTCTTAACTTATATTGGTGATAATATAAGGTATAAATATTTTTAAAATTAAATATTTATATTATTTTATTTTTACTTTCTCAATCATACAAAAAGTAATTAATTCAAATTTATTTTAAAGATTAATTTTTTATTCTTAACTTATATTAAAGAAAATAAGGAAATAAAGTAACAAAAAGGGAAATTTTGAGTTATGTCAACATTGAGAAGTATATTATGAC
>CM025257.1:19591113-19602156 GCA_013677275.1 Gossypium schwendimanii
ACACTCAATTTTAATTTCTTAACCTAAAATTATTAATTCTATTTATTTTAATATTTTATCTAATTAATTCCTAATTATTTTAATGATCTAACTTAATTACGATTTTTGGTTACGAATTTTGGTTCATTAACCCCCTAATTTACAATCCTGATTTTACTAGCCCGATTTTTGGAATGTGACATTTAAACCCTAGGAATTTACCTAATTCTTTCCTAACTAGAATTCATATATTTCCCTTCCTCAAAATTCCAATAGAATTAGATTTCTCCCATTTATTTCTCTTTTTTTCCTAATTAGCTTTTCATATTGTCCCTTTTCAAATCCTAATAGGATTTGTTCTCCATCTTTCTATTTATTATCTTTTTACTTTCTTTCCATTTTCTTTACACCATATTTCCATCTTAAATGTTTTTTATTATTCTGCTTTCCCGAATCAAATCATCCCCCATTCAACTTTTTCTATCTGAGTTTAGATTTTTCATCAATAGCATCCTTATTCTTGCCAAGATTCGATAAGTACATCTTGTTCCCGATGTTTACAACCCATATTTTCCTAATATTTCTATCCGAATTTAATCTTAAATTCGATTGATAAATCTTTACCGGTTCTTGCCAAATCTTTTGTTAATCTTGTCGAATCTTGAAACCAACAGTTAACTCGCGTGTAAATGTCATTTGAAGGACCAAATTTAGGTGGAATGGATCAAAATTGGACGTGAGGAACACTGATTGAACTCTCGGTTAAAGGTGTGTGCCTTTTCCCAAGTGAATCAGTAGTGATCGTTTGTAAGATTAGGGCCACATGGTCTCTCACACAGACATGCGGACTAGACGACCCCCTACACGAATGTATGCCTCGAAAACCCTAGCTAGTTCATGAATCACAAGCCTAGAACCTTTCGCACGGCTTGCCACATGACCGTGTCTCCCCTGTAAGTTAATTTTTACATTTGCCACACAGTCGTGTAACCTCTATTTACAGTTTTGCCCAAAAAATTACGATATGTTCAATTTAGTCCCTGTATAGCCTTGCATTTGCCAAACAGTCGTGTAACCTCTATCACGATATGTTCAATTTTAGCATTATGTCTAAGGACGAAAAGCTCGTGATTGCAACCGATAATCCCTCATTGGAAATTAGTCTGTGAAGCTTGGTGGACATGATTACCTCACTTAATCAAGGTCTTGCTTATTGTTTTTATCAGGGCTCGTGGCTTGCAAGGATACATCACCAATAAAACATCAAAACCTGAACTCACAGATTCAACTTTTAGTTAGTGGAATTTAGCGAATTGTCCTGTTATGACATGACTTATCAACTCTATGGAACCCCATATTTCCAAAACTTCTTTCGTGCTTGATACTACGAAAAAGATTTGGAATGCTACTGCTCTCACCTACTCTCATGTTGGGAATGATATGCAAAACTTTTAGATTCATAATAAGGCCCATGGTATAAAATAGGGGGAGTTAACGATTTCTCAATATTTTGCTGAATTAAGCGGGTTGTGGTAGGAACTTGATTATTATTAAGATTTTCAAGCGAATTGTACTAATGATGCCAAAAAATTTCAGAAGATGGTCGAAAAAGAGTGCATTTTTTATTTCTTGGCTGGATTGATTACTGAGTATGATCAGATTCAGGTTCAAGTTCTTGGAAAGACTTTGTTCCCTTCTCTCCATGTGGCATACTCCTACGTACAATAGGAAGAGAGTCATTGTGTTGTTATGCTCTATAATCCACTTCTAGAGAATGCTAGCCTTATTGCTAACCAGGTTGGCCCATCGGGTGGTAAGTCTGACAAGGATCACTTGACGTGTGACTACTGTGGTAAACCCAAGTACACTAAAGATTTGTATTGGAAGTTGCATGGAAGCCTCACTTAAGGCCGTGGTGGAAAATGAAGGGGTAATTCTCGATCTTAGGCAAATTTGTTAGCCTCTGTGATAATAATAGACAAGTCCACTTCCACTTGGAGTTTTACTTCGGACAAGATTCAACATCTCCGATGCCACTTATCTCAAATGGGCTCTTACCTTGATTTCTAAGTCTAATCATGTGACTCGGGTACTATTTTAAATGCTCAATCTATTTCTAATTTTTGTTTTATTGATTCTAGTGCGAATAGACATATGATACAGTCAAACAAAAGCTTATTTAACTATACTACTTGTCCATCTAAAGATAGTGTACAAATAGCCAATGGCTCCTTTACCTCCGTCTCTAGAACAAGTTCTATTATTTGTACTCCCAGTATCTTTTTATCCTCTATCCTCTATCCTCTATCCTCTATCTCCTTAAATTCTCGGTTAACCCTTTATTTGTTAGTACTATCACTAACACCTTAAATTGTAAACTTGAATTCTTTCCTGATCATTGTGTCTCTCAGGACCTTCAGACAGAGAAGACGATTGGCAGTGGTAGATTGTGTGATGGCTTTATCATCTGGATCGATCGTCCAATATGTCTTAAGCCTTATTTGGAGACAATAAAGATGTCAACAGAGAGATAATTCAGTGGCATAGGCGGTTAGGACATCCATCATTTACAATTCTTGCCAAGATATTTCCTGATTTGTTTTTAAGAAGTCAGTTAGACTCTTTAGTTTATCATTACATGGGGTAGGATGACTGTATAGAGGAAGTATAGGCATTTTAATAATCTGCAAACAGTATGGTTCATTCATGAACCAAGTGACAGTTTGTATTTGCAAATATATTGTGCATCCACAATAAGTGGAAGTTTATCTGCAAATATATAGTTCGATCACGAACCAAGTGATAGTTATCTACAAATGTTTCTATCTAAAAATACTGACGATTTATCCATAATTTTTTACAAACCTAGTGGTAGCTTTTATCTACAATTATGTTGTGTATACACAACAAGTGGCAGTTTATTTGCAAATTAGCGGTGGTTTATCCACAACCCAGAGTTATAAGGTTGGATGAGTTCTAGAGAACTCATAGTGTGACGTGTAGCGGTGGGGTAGGACCTTTTTTGACAAACTGAAATTGCATTTCCATTCATAAGCATGTGCATACAAAACTGCCAATTCTAAAATATTATAGTGATGTGCTATTCTGATAAACTGATACTGTGAAAATTGTGACTTGCTATACGAATGTGTTTATGCTAAGAACTATATCTTGCATGTTATGCTTACTGTTTCACACTGATTTTCTTGTGATTGAACGCAAACTGAGTTTCTTATGCTCACCCTTTATTTTCCATATTTACAGATAACCCATCAAGCTAGGACACAAACTCAGTATACGAAGGGATAGGCTCAGATAATTTATCTTATTAAAAAGTATTTTAGTCTTTATATTATATTTTCTACTATTTGGTACTGTACTGTTTTATTTTAACTATGACATGGGACTTAAGTTTAGGATTTATTAGCATGCATGATATTTAATTTTAATTTAGGATATTGAATCATGGATTTAGAATTTGTTATGCATAAAATAATTCTGATGTTACTTAATTAAAACTAAGTTGAATATCACTTATTCACTGCTAGATTATAAATAAATTTTGAGGAATGAAAAAATTGGAAGTTAACTAAGTTTTCAAAAATAGTCATCGTTATAAGGAAAATGTTTTACTTAATTGATTTTTGTTACATCATGAGTTTTTTTTTCTGAAAATATGCTAAGTTTTCTTTTAATATAAACAAATGTTTTAAAATAACTGTTTTATAAACTCTGATAGCTTGCTAGGTCATCTCCATGGCCAATGTAATCTTCCGAATTCGAGCCTAAAGTCTAGACCGAGTTGGAGAAGTTACAAAAAAATAAGACTATAAAAAATAGAAATATACAATAAGTAAGAATACCTTAAAATTGGATAAAGACCAAGTAGAGCTATGCATTGTCTAGTTTGTTGTTGACTGTGACTTGCTAATGATAAAAAAAAAAAGTAAATAAGGATGCAATAGTTAGAAATGTAGCAAATATATATTATGCAAATATAAAAGTTGTTGAACACTACTCTATTTACATGTGACTCTAAACCAAACATCAGATGGTATTGGTTACAAATACTTATTCAAAAATTCTACGTAAATAGTATTGGTTACAAATATTTATTTAAAAAATTTTAAAAAAAAAAAGGGTCTTTTACCCAAATAATATAAAAAAAATAAAATATATATTGAAATAGGATAAGGGCCTAATATTTATCAATCTAGGCAATCTGAATAGTGTAAAACCGGTGCTGCTTGACCAATTGCAACATCTCTCTCCCCTACCACCAATGATATCACATTTAAAAAATAATATTTTTTTAGGTGTCACTTGAGCAATCAGTAGCACCAGTATTTCAAACCCAAAAATACTCCATTTTTTTTGTAAATGTATAATGAGAGAAAAAAAATTTATTGGTGCCATTGATGTGTCAAGCGGCACTCGATTATGTTATTATAATTTTTTTTTAAAGTTGGGAAAAAATGCTGGTATACTAAATTTTGAGTATTGGAACCCAGACCCATGACTAAAGGGTGACTTTACCTGGAGACATTGGCCTGATGGCCTGCCACCGATGTCACCCGTCGGTCATGGATCCTGGTTCCAATACCCGAATATATTCTTTTTTTTTTTACTTTCAGCTTTAAAAAAATATTTTTATTATTTTATTGGTTTCATGATTATTATAGAAGGGGGTTGGTTTGGTCACAGATTTCTCAATTCAAAGGAAAAAAAATTGATTGTTGCTGAAGGTCCCCCAACCCCATCCAAAATGAAAAAATAAAAGAAGGTATGTTGTAACTTTTTTTTTTAGTAATAATTAGTTATATTTTAGTAGTAGTTTATTAATGTTAGTATTAAGGCATGTTATTTGTGTTAAAAGGTTAGTAGTAAAATTTTTTTTGCATATTTGATATTTTTATATTACAAACACTTAGATGTAAAAAAAATAATTAGAATTGTGTTAGTTAATATATTTGTAATATTATATTTTTTAAAAAGAATTAGAACTGTGTATGCCAATTTCGTAGTGTAAGTATGTTTATATTATTTTGCATGTATGTTTATTTTATTTTGTAGTGTATGTTTATTAAGATAACTTTGGTAGTGCATGTTTATTTTAGTGGAATGATTAGAATTGTTAAAAATTTTTATTAAGATAGATTTGTGTTGAAAGTTATATTAAGATTGGTTTGACTATTGTATGTTTTTTTTAATAATAATTTGTATATTTTAAGATATTAAAGTGAACATTATATGTTTGTCTGAGTAATTGGATTTTTGTTGATTACGAAAATGGGCTTCGAAAAATATAATTGTCCTTATTTTTTATTTTTTATGCATATATCAATATGGGTTCTTTAATTACTGCAGAAGATCACACAGCAAGGACGACCCCGTTGTCGGTGCACGTAATTTTCATAATAGTTGCACGTAATATTTTTATTTAATTGTGAGATCTTAACCAATTTTAAAATTTAATACGATTAAGATGCGTACCGCATGTTGAGGCAACATGGCCATGGTCCAAGCTACCAACCGGATGAACGGATTATGCCCTACCTAGATGCTGCGGGATTTGGATCAACGACATCAATACGTGTGTTTGAGTTGAGGGGTGACTTAATATCGGTGGCACCCATAGATGCACACCTTTCATTTCTAGTGTGGTAAATGCACCACCACACTGGAGGATGTCACAATGCAATTAGGGCTCCCCGTGGACAATGATGCAGTAACTGGTTCTTTAACACCCCTAACCTGTCTCCGTCGCCAGATCAGGGTTACGGAGTACTACCTACAATTCAAAACTTTTAACTGCAAATAGAAACAATTATGCAAATTATATAATAACATTCAATAAATCATTTTAATTAAGGTAGAAATACATTTATGGGCTTTAAACCGAGCCTATGAGGCCTTAAGAATAGTTTGGGAATGTTCGGGAATCATTTTGAAACAAATCAGAAAGTTTGGAAAAATTGACAATTTTTTAAAACAGCGATCACACGGCTATGTGACATAGTCCAAACCCTGTGAGCATTCAAAGTATAGAACACACGGACGTGTCCCAGCCCGTTTGTCCACCCGTATAGGTATTCAAAATAGGGTCACACGACCGTGCCGCAGGTCGTGTGCCAGGCATTGTAACAATCTAAATACCCTCACACAGCTGTGTCGTAGGTCGTGTGCTAGACCGTGTTCAAATTTATTTTGGGTCACACGGTCGTGTCGCAAGCCGTGTCCTAGACCATGTAACACATTGACTTGAAATACATGGTCGTGTAAAGAGACCATGGGCAGCACACGGCCTTGTGACAACCCGTGTCCCAGATTGTGTGCCCCTAATTTTTCCTTCAAATGCAAGCTTACGAAAACGTGCTTACTTGAACATCAAGAAACTCATTTACCATCAATCAAACCTATTAAAAACAAACTTAAACAAGCTCGAAACATGCCAAAATCAACCAACCTAAGTGCCTAACCAATGTGCCTTCATTGACACCACAATTCAATTAACAAGCTTATCCACAAATCATATCAAATAAGTTACATTCTACCTTATGAGTTTATACCTAAAAACACATACCAACTTACCATTTTATTCTATCTATTCATATTCAATCCTACCACAATTCAAACATTTCAAAATGATTTATATCAACTAACCAAACACTAATGTTAAATGCACACTTCATTCCAAACACAAAAGGCACATACATAAGTAATCTAAAACCAAGTTTAAACAACTTTACATCAACCAAATATGTAACACAGAAATATGTATTTGACATAAATACAAAACACATCTATTTCGTGCCATATAACCCAAATATAAACATATCAAAAACCACCAAAAACATATTTGAATAGTATGATTCTTTTAGTTGATTTGATCACCTGATTCCACAAAAACGTAATCTACAAAACAAATAAGAGAAGATATACGAGTAAGCTTGATAGAGCTTAGTAAGTTCAATGGTTAAAACGATAAAGCTTACCGAATTAAACATAGCATTTATAATAACAAGAGTACAAAGCAGTGTTTCCTATCAACCATAATCATTAACAGGTGAGTATATACATACAATCATATTCAAGTTACATTTTTAATACAATCATACGAGATCATTCAATATTAAGCCACAATGCTATCACAAAGTTCATGATCAACTTTCAAACAATTTAATAACAAGTCTTTTAACACTAGAGGTATTGCTCGATAAACGATATACAGATATGAGTACACAGTTATCCATCAGAAACACGCCAAAAGCTCAAACGAGTCAATCCAATCAAAAAGATGCCTTGGCACCAAGTGCCTAGCCCATAGGCTAACATCCCTCCGAAAACACGCCTAGGCAGCAAATGGCAAGCTCTTTACATCCACCCCCGGTAACACGCTAAAATCACCATAATATAACATGATAGTTTGCAACAAATGTTGAACCTCAGTATACTCAGTGTATAAACACAAATCAGGAACCATTGCCTCGTCACAAGTAAATTATGTACAACGCGCACTATAGTCTATTGGCATGACAATTGTACTCTATCCTACGTTCATCCAACTCAAAAGATAATACCACTAAACAATGTTCCAAGTAATTTACTACTTCAATTCACTCTAATTAACATCAAACAATTAATTGAACATTAAGAAACTAATTTCTAATTCAATACATTTCAAAATATACTAAACTAAACTGAGCGAACTTACTAGGGCTAAACTGTAAAGTTTGTAAAATTGCAGGGACTACTTAGCAACTTTCTCTTTTCCTTGGTTATCAACTTGCTCTTGATATATAAAATAGTTTATTTTAATTATTAATTTCAATTTCATATAATATTCAATTTAATATAAATTTATCCCTATTTACAACTTTACACATCTACCCCAAACTTTTACACATTATTCAATTTAGTCCCTAAAATCGAAACAAGAAATTTTCTTATTTACTTCATATACCAATTTTTTCCGAATAATTACCCTACATAAATAGCTCCTAAATTCATAAATTTTTCAATAAACTCCTTCCAATTTCACATTTAATCTATTTAATCCTTAAACTCAAAACTACTAAAAATTATTTTACAGTATAATTATATTTAACAACCAAGCTTCCAACAAAACCAATTAACATCAAAAACATTCAAAATCATCAATGGTAAATTTAGCTAGACCTCAAGACAACAATCAAAAAAATATAAAATTCATGAAAAATAAGTCAAGAAAACACTTACATGTACTAGCTTTTGTTTTGTCAAATTTAAAGCTCCTTTAATGGAGTTTCTATGGCTTGAATTTTCAGTGGGTGTACAAAAGAAGTTGATGATATTTTATCATCTTTTGTTTTATTTCATTATTAACCAAATTACCTTTTTAATCTTAATATTAACTTAATATTTCAATTATAACATGCATGAATCATCCTACTAATCAACCATATGGTATAATTTCCACTTGAATCTCTCCATTTATATTTCCATTGCCACTTAACTCTATAACTAATAGAAATTAATTTTTTTAGTTTTTAAAATTTGGTCCTTTTTAATTAATTAACTACCTAAACATTAAATTTTCTTAACCAAAAATTATTATAACACTAATAATCTCGTAAATATTAATATTATATTTACGAACTGGCACGTCGAAATTATGGTTCTGAAACCATTATTTTCGGCACAACTAAAAAATGGACTGTTATAAGTTTAAGCCTTATAACAGATCCTACAGTGCTCCGCTATGACTTGCTTGGATGCTCTCCCGGTGATGGTACTGATAAATTTGTGGGTTTAAAATTTTCGTGGCTAAAGGTAAATTTTGAAACTTTATCGAATTGTGTGATCGAGAGGGAGAAGATACAGGCTCCCCAGGCCTATATACTACAGCTTATAGAGGATACTTATGCCGGATTCCAATAATAATAGAGTCCACTTGATATATCTGCCATTACTAACTGATTTGCAAGGTGCCCATTCCTACAGCCGGGGTTTGGCAGTACTAGCGACGCTATATCATGAGCTTTGTCGTAGACAAAGCATAAAACACAAGATATAGGTGGTTGTCTTATACTGCTACAATCTTGAGCGCTATACAGGATGCCATTTCTGACATTAGTAGGTCACCAAGTACATATGTTCCCACTTGTGAATAGGTAAAAAAATTTTAAACTTGGATCAATATTTTTTTCATGAAAATATGTTCTAACGATTCTGGTTTATATTTTTAAATGGTATACTTGTCCAAATATTAGGAAGTCAGAAACACTCATTGTATAACAACAGATGATCAAGGCATATGTCGGGGATGGGGTAATTTTTTTCCAAAAAATTAAATTATATTAATGTCATGTAATTAGTTTATTTGTTAAATTACATTGTAATTAGTATTTTAATCATGTGTTTAATTGTGCAGTTCGTGTGGATGTCGTATATCGTGTCAGACGTTTCTTTCGTCATTCCTTCATTAGTTAGAGCCCATGCACTCGTGTGGTGTGTTAATGCACCCGTGACAATTTTTCAAATGGTGGAGTGGTACGCCAAGGATCGAGTGCTTCATCAATTTGGGTGCCATCAATATATTCTGAATGTTCTTATACAATTGGGCAAAGATGTCCATGGAATTGAGAAGAAGGGGAAACATGCAAAGAATTGGGCATTAGAGCATCAACCATATATTGTGTTGTGGAACTCTCGGTTGGAGAGAATGCCTCATTTGGAATCATGTTTTCCTAATTTCACTCCCTTGAGGGACTACCAGTAGTTGTACATGCGAAATGGGTTGTCCTACTTATATGGTGGCCAATTGATAGTAGTCCCTCCACAAATGGAACGATGAGGTCCCCTAAAAAGCCGTCCTCATCAGTTGTCTCCTCCACCACCACTCGAGCCTAAACCTGAGCCGACACCTTTATTGTTATACGCACACTCGACCGGTAGTTCCTATTATCCAAATATGGAGGGTTATAGTTTTGCCCCAGAGTACTCATGTTGCTCAATACACCCGGAGATGGGTAGTTGCAATTCCTATCAGAAACTGAGCTCACCAATGATGTTTGACATATTTAAACCATTGCCACCCCAATATTACACCCCTCCCAAGCAAACGTTTGTGACACACGATTTTTTGAGTTTGCTCAGTACACCTCAGAGATCGCCAACGGGTGATGAGAATGTTAGTTTAAGTGAGATGAACATTAACCATCGGGAACACCCACAACGCAAAAGAAGGCCACCACAACGCTACACCCTACAGAAAACTCTATTAAACCATAAATTTTGATGGTTTTAATTCAAATAATTCGGATTATTATAATGTTTAGTTTATTTCAAGCTAGTAATTTTATTTCAAGCTAAAATTTGTCTTATGTTAATGAAATGTTTGATACAAGTTTATGTAAATATACGTGCCTATCAAGTCCATTCAAATATGTTACAAGTTCATGCAAATATACGTGACAATCAAGTTCACGCAAATATATATAAATAATTGAAGTTAATACAAGAATGGAAATTCAATACAAAATGAGATACATAATGCAAATATATGTAAATAATTGAAGTTAAAACAATAATGGAAATTCAATACAAAATGGGATACATAATTCACATTCTAGTCGACCGAGACGAGTCTCCCGGGTGGTAGTTTCAATGTGGGCATTTGCTTTGATTATGACTTGTTGATTTGCACACGCCAAAATATTTAGTGTCGGCCCTCTCCCTTATGTCCATGTCATTTCTTATCCGAGTGACATGTAGACAACCTCTAGGCTTCTTAAGGAGACTACAGTTTGGGACCAACTCAAAAGTCGGTGAAGGAACTTCTCATGTTGACACATCCCGTATTGATAGGAACTCATTTCCCTAAATACGTAACATGGGTTCCAGTGTGTATACATCATCGATATATTGTTCGACATTGATGGAGGCATCAACGTATGTTGCAACGGCGTGCATACGCAGGTAATGAAGTGTCTGAAATTTCTCGCAGTCGCATCGCCTATTTAGGAGATCAACTTCGCATGACCTAGGCGGGATACCCGATTGACAACCGACGATCTCTGTCAC
>CM025257.1:19667043-19682514 GCA_013677275.1 Gossypium schwendimanii
AAATTCCTCCACAAAAATAAACTTAAGCGAAAGCAATTCAAAGCCAAACGAAGATGAATGAAGAACAAAATAAAAACAAAGCCACAGAAAACTAAGAACATAAGAGAGAGAGAAATTTGAGTGAATGCTCTCAAGAATTCTTATTGCTCAAAACTCAAGTGATTTACAATGAAAGGAGAGGCCTCTATTTATAGTTGAGCCTCCCCAAATCCAACAATACAAATTAAGTACATCAACGGCTAAGATTAAAAGGTATCTACAAATCTAATCTCTAAGATTACAAAATCATATATTCTAATATTACATATTATATCTAATATTGCATATCCTCAAAGGTTATGTTTCCATATATGTCAAGCTTGTAGATGGACCTTCAATCTCTTCAAGATTTAAATTAGAGAGACAATTACCTGCGGTTGTTGCAGTCGTGAGCTTGATAGCGAATACCATTTCTACGTTCCAGAGTGATCGACCCATACATGTTCCCGTTGATGATGAAGTAAACATCATTTATCAATAAATACGTAGTTTGTGCAGCTAATGTTTTTATTTAGTATATGTTTCGACTAATATATTGCTTTTACAAGTGGAACAATGGGTTGAGTTATGTGAGACTGTCCGACGAGTTGAAAGACATCAGGCTACTGTTAGATCAACGGTCGAAAAATGAGGTTAATTACCTATCCTTTTTGAACCTATATTAATTACGCAATGATTCTTTAAAAAAATCCGTACATAATGATATTTACAATTCTACTTTTCAATTTGAATGGATGTCTTGCACCGACCTCGAGATCATATCTTGTATCCCGTCAAAAGTGTTGGCCAATTAGGATATGTGAGACACAAATATGTCGTTGATAGTGTATACAATGGTAGAAATGCATGAATCGGATCGGATTTTACGGTAGTTCGGGTATAGGCAACAAATTCCACCACTACTGTGAGACATGAAGGTACTACACAAGGTGGACATTCGAGGAAGAACAACTAGGACTGGGCGGAGAAGTATAAGGAACACATCTAGGCTTGGGATTGTAGGATAAAATCCATACCCACCCGCGAACCATTTTTCTCGACAGACACAGCAGCAGCTGGTGATTACTTGGCATGGTTCAAAGTCGTCACCAAGTCGTAACTGCTATTGGAGGCGAGGCATAAGCAAATTTGGTTGAAGAGGCAACGTTAACTGCCATAGCAGCATAAGAGGGAACGCGGTTGCACGACGGGTTTTTCATTGGCTATAGTAGAAGATGCACCGTTTGTGGCTTCACAATATCTGAGCCAGTTTGCTCTATTTATTCCTATTCAATTCACTAACCCCATATTTTTTTCACAAGCACCACCGCATTACGGACAATCGCCACACATGGTCAGTTCTTCTGTTTCCGCAGGTACATATTTTAAGGCATCAACATCCCCCCTATACTACAACCCCATGTCGATGTCGACCCCCATGTCAGGACAGATGCCAGCGTATGCACTGCCACCAATGATGATACCGATGCAGATGCCCATACAACAGTAGATGCCAATGTCGATGCCCAGGTCGATGCTGATGTACCCTAAATTTAGGGCACCTTATGGTTACACACCTATATTGACCCAAACACTGCCCGCATATGGCTCATCATCGTAACCACCGGACACGGGAGTGGCAGATACATGATGGCTGGCAAGGACGATGCAGCAATTTACCATGAAGAAAGATGATGACGATGTCGTACCCAAAAAAATGATTGCCCAGATGACAATGCTAGGTACATATTTAGGCGACGATACAAGCCCTCACATCTGGATGCACCTCCGATTGAACCTCCGGTTGTACGCCCAGTTGTACACAGAAATCCTCCACGCGACTGTTGTCCACCGCCTTGTGGCACACATTCCCGCCAATGACACGATTGAGTGTATTTTTGTTATAAATATTGCAACATAAATATAAATATGTTATAAATAAATTAAGGTTATTAATTCAAACAATACATTTGTCTTTATTAGTATCTATCATGAGTTATGCGTAAGTTAGCATTAAATAACAAATTGAACCAAAGGGAATACACGAAGCATGCAATTAAATATAAAATTTGGTAGAAAGTAATGTTATCGACGCTGAAGCCCCAACGTATCCCTGTACAGAGAACATGTTGTCTTCGTATGCCCTAGGTTTCTATAATACCCGCATAATTTCTATTGACCATCTCTCTCCCAAATATCCATATTGTTCTTTATCCAGGTGGAATTCAGACGACCTTTCGTGATGCGACGCAGATCCTTGTTTGGCACCAACTCGAACGGCGCACTAGACACTGGCGGCCACATAATCTCATTTGGGATGGGTAGGAATTCAAGACTCCACACACTATGAATGCGTTCTAGTTGGTAGATGTCGTTGATGTAAGGTGCGTACTCAATCTATACGTTCCCACATACAGCAACTGCATGTGTGCATGGGAACCGAAGTGCTAGAAATTTCCCACAATTGCAAATCCCTTACGTTAGGTTCACACGATAGGATGCACTTGACATTTCTTGGTCGGGCCTAGCATGCTCCATTGCCATAGATACTTATACAAACCATCCCACACGATACTTGACACCATTATAATAGATAGTTATACAAACCGTCTCACCCGTGATGCAACTTCTCCATAACCTTCGTTTTGCAACCCATACTTTATGGTACATTGAAGTGTACTGGTACTGGCTACGTATGTCCGCAATCAGCACCAATATTTGAATCCAGGTTTATTTATATTTCATTTACCTGGCCAATTAATGTTTATATGAATATTAGGATAATTTCTTGTGCTTTATTTCTATATTGTATGATTCAGTTATAAAACTGATTAATTAAGTAGATTAATTAACAGAAGAATAAGGGTTGATCATAGAATTAGCTAGCTTAAATTATGTGTGCCTAAACCCTAGGATTAACGACCCTAGGAAGTAATGTAGGTTAAACAAGGTCACGAGATAAGTTTATTGAGTAAATCATAACTTATCCTTGTGGAGAAAGTGAAGTCGGGAGATAAGCTAGTACCTATCGATTAGTTAATTAGTAGAGGTCAGGAGGTAATACTAGTTAATTAATAACTAATTTCCTAAAAATAACCCGAGTTCTGAAGTTAATTTTTTGCATGTTAATTAAGATTTCTTAATCAATCATAGGCTAGAGGCTCGCATTGCTGACACTAGGAATAGAAAATTACATTAGGTTATTTTAGGTTAATTAATTTAAATAATACTTTAATTGGGATTCACACAACTAATTCGTGACTCAATTAGATTAGTAATTATTTTCTATAATAATTTAATAATAAGATTCTCCAATCTACAATCTGTAACATCCCCAACTCGGCCTAGACATTATAGATAAATTGCGAGAGTTACATTAGCCACAGAATGGCCCAGAAAAACATTCCGATTCAATATAATGATTTTAAGTTGTAAAATCTCAAACTTATTTAGAGGAAGAAATATATATATTTAATATTCATCACTTTATAAAACTAATGAAGATCACTTTGTAGAAAAGAAATTATGTTTGATTTCCAAAAGTCACATTTATAATTTTTAATACATTTTAAGAAACGCTAGTTTGTTTAATTATCTTGTTTTTTTTTTTTTATTTTAGTTCCAAAGTTGTTAGGAAAATCATATTTGCACATTTCTAAATCAATTTAAAAATAAAATCTTATAAACCTTATTCAAATTTGAGTTTGTCATCAAAAGTGTGTAATGTCAAATCCCCAATTCACACATCCAAATGAAATATTAAATTTCATGCCACAGTTCGTTTTTAAACAATGTAATAATCAACAAAGTTTATAAAATGGATTTTTAAAATACTTTTGAGTAAAAATTCAGTGACAGTGTTCTGAATGCCGAGTCCGAGCCCTAACCTCAAGAGTTAGCTAAAAAGATGGGAATAACTAAAGGGTGAGTTATAAAACTCAGTGTGAGCTTAACACCCAAGAAATAAGTAAATAAAACAATAATTATCAACACATAGTTTTGTAATTTACAGTACATATCAGATTATCAATTTCACAGTGATATCAGTAAGTATGCAGTATGCAAAAGTAACAGTAAAATTTTCCTACCCATCCATCCACTACACTCCAAAATAAAAGTTCCTTAGAACTCGTCCAACATTACACACCATAACAGTAGGAGGAAAAGCTCGTGTGGAAATACCACCAGTAGATGTGCGGATGAATTGCTAGTAGATTTGCAGATGAATTGCTAGTAGATATGCGGATAAACCACCAGTAGCACTTCTTCATTTAACAACCCAAACTTCAATGCATAATATTACAGATTATGGATGATAGTAATGATAATAGAAGCAGTAGTAATAATAATGGATTATCAATGAGGCAGTGACAGTAGTAATTTAATCTAACAATAGAGTCCAACACGGTTCACAAATTATCCACATTATACGCATAATAAAACAGATCATTGGTTTCAAGACAAATATGTTAACAGGGTCTCAATGGAGCTTACGAAAACTCTAAAACAACTTGGGCATTGTACAGGGACTAAACTGAAACATTTCGTAAAAATCAAGGTAGAACTCTAAAAAAGTAGTCACACGGCCATGTGGCCAGGTCGTGTAACTCTCTGAGGCCATGTGGTTAGTAACAAAATCCCCAATGATAGTCACATGGCCGTGTGTCTAGCCGTGTAACTAGCTATGGTTGTGTGACATTAAAATACCCTAAAAATATAGTAGCACACAACTGTGTCGAGCACCCGTGTGGGACGTACACCCATGTGGTAGACCGTGTGACCCAAAAATCATACATGATTTGCCATTGATTTTTATGGTTAGGACACATACCTTTCACCACAAGTTCGTTTAGCACTTCACATGTTTAGATATGATCTGATACCCCTAAATTCAGTCCTTCAAATGATAAATTCACACAAAATATGCAAGTTAGAAATCGATATTAAGGCTTTCGGCATAAATCCAGAAGAGATCGGTTAAGCCAAATGTAAAAAATAATATAATTCAATTGTACAATCGAAAATCGAGATTTAACCATTGAAATAGATCACACTTACCACATTACGATACAAGATAATAATGTTTTCATTGACGGATCTAAACAGCAACAAAATTTGAATGAAATGAGAATGATTTAGTAAAGGAAAGGGATTCGACAGTTCAAGAAATTTAAGGTACAACTAGAAATCAAGGATGGTTAATGAATACGATGGATACAATGGCGCGGCAATCAAGAAAAGGGAAGAGAAAGAAGATAAGAGAAAGCGTGAATAGGAAAAAGGGTAGAAAGGGCGATGTAAGAAAGATTAAGGAAAAAAAAAGGAAAAGGGTGGTCAGCCTAACTTATGTATGTATTTATATCTAGCGTTAGTAGCACCCTATGGTTTTAACCCTAGACGAGTGGCACATGAGAAAAATATGGGGAATGGGGAATTGGGCTTTCATATGCCCTTATCAGAAGGTTACAAATAGAGGCCCAACAATATAGCTAAACATAAAAATAAAATATTTTCAATATTTACCAATTTAATCCTAGAAAAATTTACCTACACTTTGAGACGTGACACAATCCCTTGGGTACGATCCTTGAAATACTTATCGGTGTTCCGTTATAACACTTCTATATACAATTTGACACGTTCACTTACAGATACCGCGATTAAATATTCATATTTTTATTTGCACGAGTTTTACTCTAAACGTTCACACGTTTGGAGGAAATCATCATTATCATCCCATTAATATCAACATCCAACTGAAATCTCGAACTCAACAAAGTTGGTAAAGTCCCTTATTAGTTTAATGGCATGTACCTAAGATAGTCTTTTATATTTTACTAAGTTCATGTTTGATCTTGATGATTAATATACTTGGTATGAAATATATGTGCGTATATATACTTCATGCTTGAATCATAGTACATGAGTAGGATATGTTGTGTTGGCATATAATTAGAAATGGGATAACGTATGAATAATGGTATAATAATAGTTATTTGAAGGTTAATTAGATAGATGACTAGTTAAAAAAAGGGCATGTTTTGATATGAAGATGTTGGTAAGCACTTATTGCTTGGTTAATTGATTGATTGAATGTTGAATGAGCAAGTAATATGCGTATGGTTATTTGTATGTGTATTGGATATGTTAAAGGCATGTACGGTTCATTGAATTGGCAAGATTGAATGAGCTAATTGAATGGTTTGAAGTAATTGGTCGAATAGGTGATTTGAATTGGTATACTTGGTGCTATTGTGGCTTATTGAATAAATAAGTATTGTAGAAAGGAAATATGGTGAATTGATATGTATTTAAACTTGTTTTGGTATGACTTGATAATGATGGATGATTTTGATATTGCGAGTGTGATGTTTTGAGTTTATTATGCATGTTGAATGACATTGAGTAGGTTTTTGAATAAGGTGGTAAAGTTTGCAAATTTGAGAATGAATATTGCAGAAATAGAGAGTAACATCGTGACGTCATTCAAATGTTGTCATGACAAGAAGGCCATGTTACGAAGTCAAATGTAGGTCGTCGAGACGAAGTTTGCTCCAGGTCATGACGCGACGCAAAACCCTGTTGCCACGACAAGACTAAGACAGTGAGTCACGTCGTGATGAGGAACTCCTTCATGTCATAACGTCAATCCTGAAATTTTGAAACTTTTCATTCTAGTCCTTTATTAATTTTGTTTTAAAGTTAGAGCTTTAGTAAGCTTGTATAAAGCCCGATAATCATTATATTTCATATTGAATATATATAATTGTTTTATTTTAGCATTAATTGCATCTTTTAATTCTAAATTGATTGTAGTTGTTCTAGCAATGAATGTGACACACTGTAGTTTGGACCTGGCGGTCTGGTTAGGTATTGGAGTGTTATAGTTAAATAACCATTTTTGTCCTTTAGATAATTGTTATCTAGGTTCTCAAGAATATTTTAATTAAAACTCAAGAACGATTGGATTTTTACAATTTAGTCCTTTAACTTTAAATAATTATTTTCTTGGTTAAATTACTTAATTGAACATCAATATATTTTCATACTAACTTCCTCAATCTTTACTTTTGTCCTTACAGACTGGGCTTATGGAAATGAGGTTCTAAAAGCGCATTTTCTAACACCACTAAAATTTGGATCCTTACAAGTTCAATTTTGATTTCTATAATTAGGTCGTTATGAATTACTTTTTAATTTTTACAACATCCTTAATTTTTAATTTTATGAATTACTTTTTACAATGTCCAACCACTAGTTGGACCGTCAGCCCAGTTTCATACACAGGGTCTAGTTCAATTAGTTTTTGGGTTTTGGTCTTGGGTTGTAATCCAATTTTCAAGTTTAATTACCCATTGGTGTAACACCCTTAACCCGTATCTATTGCCGGATTTGGGTTACAAAGCATTACCGAATAATTAGAAACATTTAAACTTAATTTTATTAAATAACTTAAACAAATCATAAATCAATCATAAACATACATTTCGTCCCTAAATCAAGCCCTTGAGGCCTTCAAAATAACTTAGAAACTATTCGGGACCAATCTAAAACAATTTGAAAAGTTTAAAAAAAGTTAAAAAATTTGGAAACATGGGTCACATGGCCATGTGCCTCACAAGGCTGAGACACACGCCCGTGTCTCGAGCCATGTAACCTTCGAACAACGAATACACGCTTGCGTCTTAGCTCGTGTCCTCACCCGTGTAACTCTTTAAGTAGGGTCACAAGGCCATATCACACACCCGTGTGTTAGGCCGTGTAACACATAAAATTACCCCCAACGTCCGTGTGCTAGGCCATGTAACTCACTGACTTGCACCCCAAAGAACTCACAGATGACACACAACCGTGTCGCCAGGCCTTGTGTCTCATACGGCTGAGTCACACTCCCGTGTCTCAAGTCGTGTGGACCAAAAATGAACCTTGGACAACAAGTTTATCATTTCAAACTTACTTGGACTCTAAGTAATCTATTTACCAGCAAAAAGACCTATTCAAAGTGACATTAGACAAGCCAAAAACATGACAAATCAACATCTTAAGTGCCTAAACAATGAATCCTCATTGATACCATAAGTATATACAATTATACATAAAAAATGAATCATCAAACACAACTTATCAATTCAAAAATTAAACACCTAACCAATGTACCTAAAATAAGCACCTCAAACACAACATTCCATTAACACATACCATATATTTGCATTAAGACATCTTACCTCATTCACATGTATCATATATGTTATCAATTTGCACATAAGATCATACTTAGCAATTTACATGTCCAAAAAATTAGTAATAACATACAAACCTATTACATGCCATATAATCTAAAATAAACGTTTCAAAAACTGTCGAAATTTATGGATAGTGTGACTTGAGTGTCGATCCGATCTTTTAACCTTTCGAGTATCTACAAGAACAATAATTAACACAAGTAAGCTTAAAAATGCTTAGTAAGTTCGATGAATTAAAAAAAATAAATCTTACCAAAGTAAATACAACAAATCAAATAATAAAACAACCATGAATGTTTCTTGTCATCCACAATCTCAATCGATAAATCATAAAAGTTCAATTCAATACTCAAATATATGACAAATCCATCAAAATCACTAAACAAGTTACCTTACTGAGATTTTTAATTATATGAATGACTTACAAATAAGATTACATCGACAATCCAACCAAAACACACCAGATGCTCATAATAGCTAATCCATCCGAAAGACACCAAATACTCATAAAAGCTAATCCATCTGAAACACACCAATGGCTCTGAAGAGCTAATCCAACTGAAACACACCAAAACATAAAGTATAACATTAGAGTTCAGAACAAATGCTGAACCTCGGTCCACTCAGAAATAGCCTCCAAAACAATCTCCACTCCAATCCCCCATAACACACCATACTCGATTCCACTCTACCCTACGTTCAATTCGATCCAAAAATCAAATTCAATAACATTTCTCAAATAACCTTTCATCATCAATAATTAAATCTATCTATTATACCATTTTATATTATTCAAAAATTCATATAGATGTTAAATTTTAAACCGTACGAACTTACCTGGACTAAATTGTAGTTATTGTAGAAGTTCAAGGACTATTCTATAATTTTTCCTTTTCCACGAGTATCAACCAGGTCTTGATCTAAAATATAAAATTCTTCAATTATTAGCTTACATTTCACCTTACAATATACTTTACAATTTATACCCTTTTATTTTTCAAAATTACACAATTACCCCTAACTTTACAACTTTTTAAATTTAGTCCCTTAATCCGAAAATAATCAAATTAGTCATTTTTCTCAGGTAAACAATTTAGCCGAATATGCTAGGCCCTTAAAATGTCACTACTACACATCAAATTCACTATAAAACCTTAAAATTTTGACATTTTCACAATTTAATCCCTAAATCAAAATCTAACAAAAATCACTTCACAAAATCACTAGATAACACAATCAAAGCTTCAAATMCATAATTATCATAAAAAAAAATTCAAGATTCATCAATGGAAACTTTTAAAATTTTTAGCATATTCAGAAACGACAGTACAAGCTAGTTGGACCTAGGTGCAACGATTTTAAAAACATAAAAAATTAAAAGACACATAATTCAAAAACTTACTCATACAAGAGGGTGAACTACCCGAACCTCCAAACCTAAGCTTTCATGGTGTTTTCGGCTATGAAGAGAAGAAATGAAGAAGAAATGTCTTTTAATTCCTTCAATTTTTGTTTTGATTTTATAAAATTTTCCATTTTGCCATTAAATCATGTAATATTTAATAATTTTCATCCATAATGAAGTCCAATGTTAATTCTAGGGAATATTTACTACATTGGTCCTTTCTAATTTAATAATCAAGCTATTAAATCACTTAAATGCTATAATTACTATATTTTGCCTCTTTTTCAATTTAGTCCTTTTTCTTTAATTAGCTATCTAAACGATAATTTTTTTTGCCAAATTTAATACGACTCTAATGATTCCGTAAATATTCTAAAAATAATATTTACTAGTCAACACGATGGAAATATGTGGTCACAAAATCACTGTTCCGTCACCATTAAAAGTTAGGCTGTTACAGATGGGCCCATTGTTTCACTTGAAATTTAATTTCCAAAAATATCATATTTATTTTAATTTATTTTTCTTAATCAAAATTAATTTTCTCAAAAATCATTGACATTTTCCAAATTAATTTTTTAAGAAAATTCTTTGGTCAAATTCTCTAGTTGAACAATTCTCACAACCGCCTAATTTAATTCCACATCAAATAAATCGACTCAATTAAATTATTTTCAAAGTCCTAGTATTTTCTTCTGAGTCAAATGTAATTCAATCAAGCTTTTGTTGAGCTAACGGAGGGACCAATCGGACATATACAATTAGACTAGAGTAATTGCAATTATATCCAGAAGCATCATTCCGATAATTGGAAATTTATTTAATCATGTAGTCAGTCCACACGAAGTACCATGATTGAAAACTCCTTATTGTATACTCTTTACAAAAGCAATTCATCCAACTGCTTTGTCCAATGACATCATCATGTGTGTGTTACCCTCAATGATATATTTGATTCCTTTAAGTTAAACTCATTCACTCAATACAATCTCATTTTATCTCATTGTCACCATTATGTCTTCTTCATCATTAATATAATCATTGTAAGCTAATGACTTTGATAAATTGCTCGTTTGAGAACAATCAACCGATAACCGCATTCCATATTTATTAATCCTTACAATGTCAATGAGAGGATATCTTTACTCTTTAATCAATCTATAAATTCCATTGTTGCTAGTAAAGTCATGTCATACATAAGTCATGTACCAAACAAACCGGCTATCGGCTCGATCATTTTTAGAGCATAAGCTTGCAGTTATATTAAAGTACATGAGTTACATGCATATGGTTAATGACAAACTTAGGATTTAGGTAAGTCACACCATGAACGTCACAAGTGAATTAGTTCACAAACAGATTTAGAATTAATTCAACTTGGGTCAATTCAATGTATCATTCTTCTAATGACTACATCTATAACACCATTATCCCATTTTCGTTGTTGGAATAGGATACAAGATTTTACCAGTTAAGTTGGAACAGCTGATAACAATTTATATTCAATAATCAATTCAATTCTACAATCACAAGTGATATTTAATATCAAAGAGACCATTCAGTTCGGGCCTTAAATTAAGCTTTCAAAGCTCTAAAAATGCATTAATGATATTTAGGACCAATTTGGAACAAATCAGAACATTTAGAGAGAAATTGAAAATTTTCAAGTCAAGGGTCATACGGTTATATGTCCATGCCGTGTGATAGAGCCTAGCCTGTGTGGTTCTAACATGGCCTAGGACTATACCACACGCCCATGTGCATGGACCGTGTAACTCTTTGATTTGGATCACACGGTTGTGTTGCAGGCCGTGTGTTAGGCTGTGTGTTAGCCCGTGTAACAATCGAAGTACTCTCACATAACCGTGTAGTGGGCCGCGTGTCTACTTGTGTGAAAACTGCATCTATACTACTTTTGCACATGCTCTGGGTATATGCCCATATCCCAGGCCGTGTGTGCCCCAAAATATCCAATTCCCAGCTCAATTTTCACCCATGTGCTTAAGTACCTAAACACATTCAATCACACAATTGCATAGACCAAAACCAACTTCAATCACACTCAAACATGTCAATATCTCAACCAATATGTTAACCAAAGTGTTATCATTAACATCTCGATACATTTCATCTCATTTTGCTTCTAATTTGGAATGCAAGTACATTATAAATATGCATACCATAACAACCATTGCAATACAAACTTTGAGTTATCACATAACCTAGCATTTCATGCATTTAACTATTAGTCCCATTTAGTAACATGTAGATTCTCACAAGTCATTCAAAACACATAATAGCATAACATCTTACTCAAACTAAGTAATTTACATAAGTTATACACAGGGTCTTAATACACACCATATACCAAAACTGAGAACAAAATCTACCAAGGTTCCTAGATAGTGTGATATTTGACGTCGGCCCGATCTTCTTAGTCTTCAAAACGTAATCTACAAAATGAACCAAATACAGGTAAGCTTGAATGAAGCTTAGTAAGTTCATTTTATAATTCAATAAAACTTTCCGATTGAACATAACATCAACCAATATTAACATAGAGATTCCCATTATGCGCAACTTATAACAGTTATTACAACCAATTCAATAGTTCAGTATACTCAGTGAACTTTGTTCAATTTAGCTTTATTTCAGTATATTTGTAGATTTTACTCGTTTGAGCTCCATTCAGCATAAGAGTAGAATTTTCTCATTTGAGCTTCGCTCAGTATAATAGTAAAACTTACTCGTTTAAGCTACTTTCAGTGGAACCAGTAGGTATGGCTCGATAGAGCATACTTTCAGTATATAATATAATATTCAATAAGAGTATATTAACAGAGAATATAAATACTATTAGAAGCATAAATAAATGTACTAACTTACCATATTGATTTGTAGAAAATTCCAAAGTATAGGGACTACTCCGTAATTTTCCTTTTCCACTATTATCAGCACGTTCTTGATCTAAACATAATAATTTCATTTCATTAATTAGAATAATAACACAATTTGATCCTTTCATGCAATTAGATCCTTTTTGGAAATTTACCTAATTCTCCCTCAACTTTTCATTTTTATTCAATTCAGTCATTAGGCCCTAATCATGCAAATTACCCATTTTTTCTCAACACTCATGATAGTCAAATGTTCTGTAACTTCATATCAGCCCTTATTTGCAATAATTTCACTTCAATTACAAGTAATTTATCATTTAATCAATTTAGTCCCTAACATTAAAAATCATCAAAAAATCACTTTTCAAAGTAATCTAATCTATCAACAAAGCTTCATATTTCATCATAAGCTTTAAGAAATAACCCCATTCATCAATGAAAACTTTCATAACATTTAACAGCTTCACAAATTGATCCCCAATTTAGCTAGATTAAGCTATTACAAACTAAAAAACATAAACTTACTAAAAAGGGCCAAAATTCACTTACCAAATCAAGCTTTCATTTTAAAAACATGAAACCCTAGCTTTTCCTATTCTTGCCGTGAAAAAGATGAGAAGAAAATGAAATTTTCTTCTCTAATTTAGGATTAATTTATTATATATACTATGGCATTTTTGTAAATATTTCATCTTTCTTAATTAAGCTTTAATAAATCATTAATTAAGCCTAATTAAACCAATTAATTAAGCATAACATCATCAAATTCCACTAACTAATTTCCTATTGGTTAAATTGTCCAATTATCCCTTTTAATTTAACTACTCAACCTTTGCAGTTTTTACAATTCAGTCCTTTTTACTTATTAAACTATCTAAACGTTAAAATTTCCTAACCAAAACTTAATACGACGTTGTAGTCCTCGTAAATATTAATTCAATAATATTTAAGAATTATTTCTTTAGAATTATGGTCTCGAAACCACTGTTTCCGACACCACTGAAAATCGTGTTGTTACAACGTCTATGTCTCTACCTATGGAGTCAGCTACTCCGATAGCCAAGACTAGCCATCTCCCTTATTCAAATTGTAAACGGTATAATAATCCTTCTAAATATTTGAATCAAATTCTCACTTTGATTCTTTTACGGGATTATAGACTCGTTTAGATTAACTATTGAAGTAAGTTGTCTTTCTTGCAATTTAAACATTCTTATTGTGCCATTTATTATTAGCTTGAACTTAGACAATCAATGAGCTAATGTTAGCTTGTCACAATTTCGCTTTGTATGCAAAATACGAAAGATAGAAACCAAAAGATATAATAGTGAAATGTAAAATTAACTTTATTAATTTATTCATTGTTCAAATACATAGAAAGCAATTACATGTTTACTACAATATGGACACATTTCCCAATAGGTGTGCACTTGTCGAATCTCATTTTCATCAGGAGCTCTTTCAATTTCATCCATGGTAGGTGAATGTGGAGGTATTTTAATTAAATTACCAACAAAAGTTTCACAATTCTTTCTAACTAAACGATGATAATTAAAATCACATGTCAAATATGCATAAACAAATTAGGTGGTACAACCATCATTTTAAAGAAAAAATGAGATGAAATAATGAAAAACACTATAGATAGTAGAACCAACCATATATATATATATATAAAGGAAAAAAATACTTATAACTTGTAATCTAAATCTTACCTCCACGGCAGTGGTGACAAAAACTTGACAGACACTTTCTAGGTCTACAACCTAAGTGTATGTTATATTCAAGTAACAAAATCTCGAGAGCCCAAGGTCGATCCACCAAAAAGTTTATTAGAACTTACAAGATTACAAGTATTATGTTAGAAAAAATGTTTAACACTTAACTTTGGAATGAGTGTCGAAAATGAAAGTAGGTGTAAGAAACACTAGAAATAAAAATCAACGGAAGAAATAAAAAAAAAATCTTGGAAGAAAATATGCTGAAGTTAGGGGATCCACTCTTGGTTTCATATTTAGATAGAATTCTAGTACTCAATGTTATCACTCAATTAGAATCCACACAAAATGGAAGTTCCAATAGGATAATCTAGCAATTTACGTCCAATAATTAATGATATAAATCCATAAGAAAAGGTGCATATGGTGCATATGGAATTCACCTTAATATTTTCCAAGAGTTTCACCCTTTCACCTCAGCATTGGAAACTTAAAATAACACAACAAAATTAAACAACTCAAACTTATATGAAAAAGACATATTAGATATAAGAAACTTGAGATTTTACAAGGATAAAGAAATAAACAAACACTAACAAGAAAATGATCTTGATCTCAACTCCAAGATGCCTTCTATTTTGAAACCAAAGACTATTTATAGAGGTTTGTGAAGAGGAAAATGACAATACAAATGAATTGCTAGTAATAAATTGCTAGGCCCAATTCTTTATCATCTTTTGAAGTCATTTTTCACATGTTAATTGATGACTTCTTTTTTCCAAGTTAACAACTCCCAATGAGAAAAGTCCAAGAAAGTTTATTGAAGATCTTCATATTGTACATTCATTATAGAAATTTCAGCTCCAAATTCCAAGCATGTTAAGAGTTATGACTCAAACACAAAAATGCATCAAAACTATCCATCAATGTGAAACTTGTAACTTTCTCTTTACTTTTGGATTTTTTTGATGCATTTTGGCATTAGTTGTAACAGCTCGATTTTCAGTGGTGCCAAAAAAATTAGTTTCGGAGCCCTATTTTCATAAACTAGGTCCTAAAATATTAAATATAAATATTTACAGATTTGGTAAATTAGCATATTAAAATTTGGCCCATCAATTTTGTCTTTTAATTATTTAATTTAGGTACAAGGACTAAATTGTAAAATTCTAATCACTATAGGTTTTTAA
>CM025257.1:19719747-19735197 GCA_013677275.1 Gossypium schwendimanii
CTTCATTGCTTCTAACATGCTATCCCATCCCTTTTCAAATAGTAATGCCATTAAAGATTGACCAACCAAAAAGGCAGCAACAAGTTATACACGAACAATCAATGAGCATATGTGAAAATAAATTCAGGTCATTTTGGCTACACAAGCCTCATTGTATCACGTCACTCAAAACCACAACTGTAGTGATAATCCGTAGACTCATTTCTGAAATAGCTATTTAGCCTGGTCATAGAGCCCAGATCTCAACTCAAAATGAGTAGTAAGTACCGAGAAAATTGTGAATTTGGTTTTCGATATACATTAACAGACAAACCTTCGGTTAAAAGCAATCATGCAGANTAAGGAATTTTGGATCCTGTACCTGGCCAGAATGAGGACTTCTATGTGTTTGCATGATTGATGCAGCTTCAACTTCTGCAACATTTAGGATTTGGTATGAAAAATCAAACAGCTCGAAATGCAGCTGCTGGCCGAGCAAGTATATTATGGTACAGCCTCCCCAAGCAACTGAATCCCCCAGCATATCATGATTGTTAGGCTGTAATTGAACAGACTGTTCTAGATATCCCTGTGGTTCAAAAAGAAAAAAGGTGTTAGTAGAAGGCAGTAAAGTCAATACATTTTTAAGGGTGAACAAGGTGTAATTTTGCTACTCCAGCTCTTCATTTTCCTTAGAGTACTTGCATATGGTTATACATATTCCGATGTTGGTTTAGTGATAAGATCCTGCAAATATATGAACTAACCAATCTAACATCTATATTTATCGGATAAAAAAATATGCCCAAAACTTTAGAATTCAGAATAAAATTAACAGCGAGTCCTAAAGGCAAAATACTATAAAAGCAATATCTGTTTACTTGGAAGATCAAATTACAGCTATTGGAATGATGTTTCGAAATTAAGCAATACCTAAAAAGTGCTTGGGTTGAATGATCTCTACATTTTCCAGAAAAATTCAGTAGAATCTTCAAGATAAAATTGTGACTAGTTCATGATAAGGTTAACATCAGATATTGTTTTTTCTAAATTATGGGATCATGGCAGTCTATTTTATATTTTAGCAATAATGTACCTCAAATGGGAAACAAATAATTATCAAACAGACATGCACACATTTATCATAGATCCCTCTTAAAAGTTTCAGACCCTGCGAGATTATGAATTCACATGTTGAGATCAATCATGAAAGATATGGATATATTCATGTTAAGGGTTACAGAAAGTTGTTCCTTACAATTTGGAGGCCACTATATATACGATAGAAATCCTTTGAGGTTGTGATGTCAATGAACCCAGTCTTCGGGGCAGCACTCCATTTACTGCAATATTTATCTAAGGCTGCACTTGTAAATGCAAGGGCATATTCTAACACACTTCCAGTATTTAAGTTAGCCTTGTACAGAAGATCTGCAGCACAAGGAAGACACAAGAACCTTTAGAACAAGAAGCTAAAAGAAGAGTTTCACAAACCTGGATATGGCATAAAATTCTACAGGCAACATAGAGATAAACGCTAGAACTTATTCAAGAGTGAAATATTATTAACACACTTACTGCATCTTGCTATATATAACTATTTGACCACCTATTCCACCTCAAATGCATTCAACATGTTTCAATGAATAGTTAAGAGGTCTGGACTCTGGATTGGTTATTGTTAGGCATCCAACTCAGACCAATTTGCTTTAGGTGGAGGGGCCCAACTTTAATTATAACATCATAGGAACCCAGTACTTAACAGATGTGAGATAACACCACTTTACACTTTCCCCTATGTGTAGCTCACGGGACCTACACATGGACAACCTCACCAGGGATCTTCAACCTCAGATGGGGTTAGGCAATAGAACAACATAACAAAACCTATGCTTTGATACCATGTTAAGCATCACACCTAAAATCAATTGGTTTTAGGAGAGGCTCAACTTTAATATGAGACCATAAGAAAACCCAACACTTAACAGACAGAATAATATCTCTTAAGAGTTACAAAAATAGTTTTCTTGATTTTCACTAAACTGTGTTAGAATTTAGCATGTTTTCCTATTTCAAAGAGACATGGGCTCAAAATTGTTCCTAGATTCAATTAATTGATAAATTTCTTTTGTTTAGTAAATGTTAAGTGGCCTTAATGAATCATCGGAAATTTGGCCATAAACGAAAATCATAGGAATACTAAACTATAGGCACTACCTGCAGCTTCTGCCTGCTTTGACATTGTGTAAAAAGAGGTTGGATTTGGGCACCTAGGGTTTGACACAATTGCAGCTGTAGCAGATTTGAAGAGGTTGACAACAGGACTCTCTCCAGCATTTTGTGAAAGCATTTGCCCATCTGCACCAGGAAGCAAGCCCAACCAAGGTGCTGTTTGCATGAAATGTGTGGTATCCAGCTCTCTCTATAAAGGAAGCTTGCAACGGTTAGATGCCAAAAACATGAGTTCCGATCAAATCAGAAACTGATGCAATGAGTTATTGATTATAATTGCGCACGCAACACCATATAAGATTGAGCGTAATAAGATACAATATATCGATGTGTCCATCAGGTTTCTGATAGGACCAGAAGATAAGGTAAGGAAGAAGACTTCAACACCCCCATAAGTATACTCAAACATCATCTTATATATGCACACACACTAGTATAGTGATACTAAAACATCCTTGAACTGATTTACTAATCTTCTATCCATTCTAGAAAGGGCATGAACCAATCATATAACTGTCTTATACTTGAAATACCCAACAGGAACAAAGACTGAATTATCATGAAACCACAAGTATATTCACAACTAAGTTGGATGATAAGTTAAAACTCATTAGTATACTGTGGCCTTCTATTTAAATTAGGCTTTGGCACCTATCAGGCTATTACAAATTTATTCTAGGCTTGATCCATTACTTTTAATAGTTATACTTTCATGCGAAAGAGTTAGCTATATCTTCAAGGATTCTAGGTCATATTTATCCCCTGCCAGTAGTTGGGGTAACACTCAATAATGAAGAATTCTGGAACTAACCAAAACAATATCAAGGAGCCCCATCCAATATAATACACTTCCAATCTCTTTTATTCCGCGAAGGACTTCTGCCTTGAGCTCTGATTTTGTTCCCCAGCTGAGTTGCTCTTTAACAAGTCTCATACATCCTATACAGAGAGAAATCTGTATATAAGTGAATTGACAACACGAGATACCACTTACACCCATCATTCCAACGACTAAAAAGAATACAGAGATAATAAAGAGGCATATAAAAATTCAATACCATACACAAATCATGGCCAGATTTGAATCTTGAAATCTAGCCAAGAATAATTAGCAGAAAGAATACAGAGATAATAATGATGCATATAAAAATTCAATACCATTCACAAGACATGACTAGATTTGAACCTAGAAATTTCTGTTTACAGCCTATGTAGTCCAAGAATAACTAGCAGTGCACAGTGATCATCTGAACCTAGAATGAAATTAAACAACATTTTCTTAAAGAAATTTTATTTTTGACATGAAATGAGTTAAATTTATTTTTAACATGAATTGAGTTCTGTTCTGTTCCCTTAAAGAAAATTTACACACATATTTCCCATCAGTGGTATTCTGGCTTAGCACTGAAGTTCAGGGACAGGAATAAAGAAAAGTCCACCAAATCATTTCGTGAAACACAATAAAGGTCACCAAAATCGCTTTGTTTACTTGCTCTAAGTGATAAAAACTCCCATGATTGCTCATTAAAAATGCATATCTTGCGACACTTCTTCGAAAGTTTCTCTACTTGGCATCAATAACCATTTCAGAAAATCAACACATTAAGAAGTTGCTTCAACTTCATAAAAATGTTCTTAAATAACCACGCATCTGTATTTTTGTAATTGAATGAAAATAAACAATTTAGCATTTAAACCAAAACACCACTCTCTGGCATCCATAACTTCACTGCAATCAGATGAAAAGTTATAATTATTATATCAATTGAGGCTTAGCATTTTGATACTGCATAAAAGAAGTACCCTAAGCTATTACATGAGGAACAATGATATAAAAAGGAGTATTCTTTCAATTCCATTTGCATACAATCAATATATTCAGGAAGAAGTATGCTAAAAGGAAAAGATAAATAACACCAGCTTCTACCTGTCACACCCCCATCAAAAGGAAGAAGTCCAATAGATTTCGGCAGTGTTTCTTGCAAGCCTGTGATCATAGGCTCAAGTGTGGCAATCTGAAACATGCAGTGAATCAAATGTTAGACTTAACATCCACTAAGCATGCAACCTGTATATGATATATTTGAAGGCTCGAGATTATAACATGCAAGGATTGGAATAAATTATCATTACAGACATCTTGACAGTCAATAATGCTTCAAATATGAAGTATAAAGATTCAGATAAAAGAAGGCATAAAGCAATTCAAGTATAATGCTGAACGTTAATAAGTTAAAAAATTTAAGCTCTGATCACTGCAAAAGAAGTAGAACTTCAGCAAATAATGCATACATACCTTATTTGATATATGATCTAGTAGTGCTCGGATAAGCCATGGCAAGGACCTTGATCCTAGAAGTTTAACAAGAGAAATCATGTGTGGAATCCCAAAAAAGCCACTATGCAAACGCGCAAAGCTTTGATGTGCAGAATTTAAATCCTGCAATTACCATAAAAGGGAAGACTGTAAATATAAGCCAAAATGTTTTAGCACTCTATTTGCTGATATGCCAGCCCCAGCAAAGGGGAAAATAGTTCACCAAAGTTCAGTTTCTTTTGCAATGAACATTAAAAAGCTCACAAATGTAGAACCAAGCAAAACAGCAATCAATAATAGCTTCTTACTTGAGTACCACAGTAGAAGTTTGGCTTGGCATGTGGAACTGATGGCTTTTGAACAGGAACAAGAGGAACTTTTGAAGATCGAATGAATCGCTGAGTAGTATTGCAAAGGATAAAGTTTGGCAGGAAATCACTTTGCATCTCAGACCAAATCTAACAGACAGAAGTGGAAACCAAGCATTCAGTGACCAGTAATCCAAAAACTATGAGCTAAAGTTACACCAAAAGCTGGAAATTTCTGTTGAACCTGAGAAGCTAGTCGACTAGAAAATGACACAAGAGAAATGTTCTCCTGCATCTCATTCAATATGAGACTGAAGGAGTCTATTGAAAGATCCTTTGAAAGTAATTCATGGGAATGCTTTAATATGTCTATCAGCTTTTCTAATTCCTGCAATAAGAGATCATATTTATCACTGGATTATGAAACACATAAAAAACCAAAAAGAAAAAAAGGTAACTACTTACCACTATGGCGCATAGATCCTGAGACTCAAAACGATCAAAAAGAAACTCAAGATTTTCTCTGAAGACTTTGTTCATCCGTTCAGCAATCAGACTTCTTAAATCAATAGTCCTCCCAAGTAACTGTACATTGCAAAAGTTGGCAACAATTGAGAGTATTAGACTAAAAGACAAATTGCATAAGTATTTTTTAATAAAGAAAAGGACATGTGACATGAACTATAACCCAAAATAATAACACAAGGAACCAGAAAATTCTGATGCAATATGCTTAAGATATTGTAGAATGAATATCTTACAACATTGATCATTAAAGATGAGTTCCAGAAAGAAATGCCGAGAGTGCAAGAAAACAGGTATGGAAGGATGCTCCCCGAATTGATAGGAGTTCAAAGCATAGAAACCCAATCACTCTAGATGGTACTAATGGAACTAGTGAGGGAATGCTATCATAAACCAAAACTACATGACATAAAATGACAATATTATGTTGATAAAAAAAAAAAAACTAGTAATCGAATCCAAAAGAAAAATGCATAAGATGCTAGTCAAAGACATCAAATATAGTGGTTTAACCACATAGACATCCAATTAAAAGATTTAAAATAGTACTTCATCCACAAAAGTGTAAGTTACAACTACAATATAAGCCATAAACTAATTAAGAAGAATATAGAGAGGAAATCAGGAAAATAATTAAAGACCTGAGAAATAAGTTTGCATTTGAATGAACACACATCATTTCTAGAAGCCACTGAGTTGTTCGGGAGACATCAAGATAAAGCCATACAAGCCACTGTACTTAGACAAGATATGAATTTTTTTATGGTAAGGTGCCTACTAAGCTAAAAAAGGTAATTACATAGTTACCTTCACTCTAGTCATCTTTAGAAGTGAAGTAAACCGCATAGGCTGGATAGAATACTTTTCTCCATTGTCCAAGGCAAAGAGGAATGAAGGATCAAGCAGTTCACTACAGAATGTGAGAAAAGGTCAAGTTGGCTGTAGTTTCAAAGTTCATTAGCACATACATATGTATCTCACGCAAAAAAACATACCTAGCAGACCAGCTCTTGTAATATGTGAAAATAGCTTCACATAATTTTGTAACAAATATATCGAAACAATGGTCCACCTATGGAAACAGCAAAAGATCCCAAAGGACGGTTGAATTGGTCTTTTATTTATTTCAGATGGATAAAGTTGATATAAGAAGAAGGATGTAGACATCCATGTTCACAGGGAATAGACAAGAAGTCATTTTACCTCAGCCTCAATTTCATCATAAAGAAAGCGCTGCTTCAGCACAACCAGTGCATGCTGTGCTGAATCATTATATATGTCAAATGGCATCAACACACTTTCAAGAAGGCCAGCACTTTGGGACTCAAGCACATGATCCACCAGCATCCAAGGAAGGGAGCACTCTATTGGAAACTATAAATGGATAAGAAACAAGTTATCAATGAAAATCAAAGGGAACATTGAAATAAGAACCATAAGGGGAAATTCATTGAGGCTAAACTATATACATAAATAATCTGAAGCTCTCTCAAGCCTAGAAAATATACTTGAGAAAATATTAATAGGCAAAAACAGGGTGCACATGAAAAGTGTGTGCTTAACATAGTAGAGATGGCAGTGGTAAATTGTAGATCACAATTCTTACAAAATTTAAAATTCCCATTAACAAATCTAGGAATATTCCAGACAACAGAAAGAAGGCACAGCAAAATGCTTTGTGCTTGCAGCAGCTGTAGAATAGAAAACTTGAAAATCAAACAATGTACTTAGTGATCAACGCATATTTCCAAGATGCTTTCAGGCTTCTCCACAGCAGAAATCAAAATCATGTTTAACTGGTGAAAGTCTTATATTAATTATTTATTTATTCATCCTTCCACGCGGGGGGCTCTTAAGATGCCAAAAATAATCAGCAGAATAGCATTTTGACAAGTTAGGCTGGTCCTCTCTGCTGTAACAAGAGCTTCATGTGCTAAAACGAATTCAAAAAGAAATAGGACAGACCATGTAATAAGCATTTTATTCTTATCTTTCTTACTTGAATGACACGAGAAGACTCCAGGTAAAATTCTCTAAACCACAAGAAACCAAGATCTGTCAGTGTTGCAATAGTTGCTGCAGAAAAAAAAACATTACAATAAGATTAGAATAAACGAATTTATATGCAACCATTTTCCATCTTGGTTAGAGTTATGGGACACAATGAGAGTAACACTAGAGTTTAGAAGAACCTATAAGAAATAGCAGCATCAACTCTATATACATGGGTGTTAAATGTGTCTAGACAAGCAATTCAACTTGACATAATGTGGTCCTACGAAAAGGACTCGTTCACATGAATTAAATCAAACAAGGTCATATAACTTAATTGGGGTTACTACATAAATCCATTTCCTTCATTCTGCAAAACATTATTAACACGTGTAAGACAATATGTCAATCCAGGTGCTCAATTTACTTCTCTTGGCTAATGCCAAAGATTTATCTTTTTCCACAATGACAAGGAAAGGCAAACATAGCTTTTCTTTTTTGCATGCGATTATGGCAGAAACAGAAAGGCCAAATAAGCATGGTGTGTTAACAATGTCTGTAAAGTTATTATGAAAGAGGCATTGTTTAAAACCTTGGCAGGGAATCTATGTAAAAGGTACTATAATTGGAAGTTGAATGCTTTATTTGTTTTTCAGTTTTTGAAGAAACAAAAGGTTTGATGACACCATCCGTATTTATGGATATGGGGAACAGATAAATAGCAAAGAGGAATGACCAGAAACATGCAACAAGGAAAGAGAAACATAGCTGAGGGCCGGTTTAGAATGAGGTCATACTGATGCTCAACTAGGCTAAACAGCAAATTACAGTCCTGAAAACCTCTAGCATCAATTAAACCCATAGAAAAAACTACCTTCACAGGTAATTCCAATGGATGGGTACAAACTTACTAATCTTCCCTCAATAAAGCCAGTCTCCAGAAACTGTAAAATGTACAAATGAAAGATATATATGCAAACATGTCTGCCTACCTATATATATAGGTATGCAGGTATCACATCAAGAGAAGTCTAAAATGAAGAAGCAAGTATGCATAGCAGCAGAAAACAAATCTACCCCCTAACCAATTAGAATAATTTTTACTCCAATTTGTCACTCAAAACTGAAGCAATTGCCAATATAGTGGTAAAAGCCAGCTACAAATACTTGAAAGTGATCTCTGCTATTAGAAATAGAGACATTGAGACAAAAAGGAGCTGAATGCAGATAAGTAAGAAGATACCTGAATAATCCAATATGTGCAAGAAGAAGCTTAGCTTGTAAAAGAATGTTTCCAACTGCTTTAAGTCATTAACAGGAATCTCAGACCCACTGTTACCAAAGAGGCCCCCAGGCTTCCTTAGATTACCACCAGAGACGACCTCATATATGAGAAACTGCAAGCAATGAACCTGAAATGGGGGGAAATTATGTCAAGGAGTGGTTTTTAACTTATGACAGCATATGCATTTTCTATGTTATATTGTAAAAATTACAAAACATTTAATTTTATTCCAAAAGCTGCTTCCATACAAGAAATATCAATATATGATAAACTTGAACCAAGAACAAAAAGCTTTGGATTGAGCTATGTATTAAGACACTTTATTCATATACAAAGGGTATTAAGATGTTTAATTCCAACGATGTGGGACAAATATATATACACCAAGTATAAATGCTACAATATAGTGCAAAGGAGAGGGCTCGCAAACCCAAATAATCACAGCATGCATAAAAGAACTTGTAGGGAAGAAACCTGGGCTGCTGTAGGTGCCACTGGCCTTGGATAAAAGAAGTTCCCTCTACTTTCATCACCTCCATGTTGTAAAGACTGAAACTCGGAGTCAGGCTTGTTTGTGTTTGCCATCCAGTCTGCTGAAAGGGTCCGCATATCGGAGAGAATCCTGGAGAAAAGCAATTGAATAGATAACATAAGCAGTTGCCAAATATTATTTGGAAAATTTACACTAGTTTATAAGCATATTTATCGAGTGAACACTTCATGATTTCCATGTGAATGTTCTGATAGAACAAAATATTGATATGCTTTCCTTGAGAAGATCACTGATCCCAAGGGAGAGGGGGTTAACATGTTAAGCTTCCTCAATTTTGAAGATGCAAATGTAGTAACATAGGTTTATATTTAATAAGCTTCCTCAATTTTGAAGATGCAAATATATTCAGATAGGTTTATATTTAATACTACCAGTATTGCAAGCATAAGTTAGCCAAGAGTAAACAATAATTACTTTTTATCTAATTATGAAACCTACAAATATAGTACATTTTCTCTATTGCTAAAGATGACATAAGCCTTGGAATGACACGGCAACAAAATTAAAAAATAACATTAGCGGTGTTGAGATTCAAACAAAAAATTTTAAACTCAAGATACTAATTTAAAAGCACACCTTGACAGATCCTTTTTCTTTTTAAATGTAGTTCGCAACATGGTAGCTAATGTATTTTGAACAAAATCTTGGACTTCTGCGTGTATTGTTTCCCACAAAGCATCAGCAATCAATGAATCAGATCGCTGCATCGTTGATCCAACACTCTTTATGTAGCTAACAAGTTCAACAAGTGCTTTCCTTTCCTCTGCACTATAATTATATCGTACAACCTACAAAATAATTCCATTTCCATAAAAACTCTATCAAGCAAAATATGGACACCAAAAGTTGGCAGGTATCTCAAACAAAGAACATATTAAGCTAGTTCTAGTTCATAAGGATTTTCCTTCAAGTAAACTTCTAAGAAACCATCTCAAGTGAGCACAGCAGCACCGAGCTTCAGCATATTAAAACTCAATGCCAGAAAAAAGATAAATGTTGCTAATAAAGCAGAAACTTAAAAGAGTTTCACATCTTAAACAGAACAAAGTAGAGGCTAGAAAACTTAAAGCAAAAGTCAGGGAGCAATGATGCATTTTAAGCCAAGAATTTTTTCTCCAAAAATAAAATACCTTCTCATAATCAGAATAAGATGATGATAACTCTTGTGAATCTGAAGGACCGACATCTTTGCATGGGCGAGAAAATTTCCATGCACATTGTTCCCAAACACGTGCAGTCCATCTACTCAATAGCTGGAAACCTTCAACAACCATATCATACATGTTTCCTTTAACTTCTTTGCACCACTCAACATCTGCACCATCAGTAGATTTCAGCAGCAAAAGCTGTACAAAAGAATTTGAAGAAAGGAACAATAATGGTTTAGAAACAGATAAAAAGGTTCAGCATATGATGAAAGGGAACTGAGGGACTCAGATTGGAGAAGCACCTGATTCATAGCTGAGGCAAAACGGATAGCAAAATCATCATGCTCAGCACGGATGGCTCCAATGTGATTGACAATCAGATAATGCCTCTGATAAGTAATTATGTCAAGGTTTTACTAAGGCAAGAACTGAAATTTTTCCAATGAACAAGCTGATAGATATGCGACAAGACATTTCATAAGTTTTTAAACAGAAGACAGAGGTGGAATATTAATGTGATACAATCAACAGTATAGTTTAATGACCAAGATTCAACATTTATGACTTTAACTTATAGGCTAAGTCTAGTACCTCAGCCATTGGAGTGGAGATAAATATAATCCCACATCTATTAAGTTGGGGTGACCCAGACTCATAAATATGAAAATGGTCTCTTTACCTATCACCAGTTCTTTTAGGTTGGATTCCAATCTAAAAATTCAACAATGTACCAGAGCAGGCACAGCTCCTGTAGTGTCTTTCATTTGTTATGGATCAGAACAAAGACTAATTGCAATGAGTGTTTTGCAAACCACGACCTAATAATATTTTATAAAAGTGCAAGGATATTCTTGTGCTTCTCGGGGTGGGAGTTCATGAGGTGATGGAAGAGTGAGAAGACGAGTTTGGCTGGAAAACTTTTGGAAGTAATTTGACAATTCTTTCAAAATTGCAGTTGGCGAAAGATGAAGATCTGGGAATGCAGGAATTACTGGATCATTCTGCACAAGAAATGGAAGCTATTAATTCAACTGTGCCAACTTGTTAATAAATAAACAAGGACAAAAAGATGTACTAAATGAATCTGCTTCCCATATGGCATTTTAGGCCATCAGCAGAGACAATACCTTAAATATATTGATCAGTCTATTTATTTTCACCCTCTTATACAGTGATTCACTATCTTTCTCTGATGATGTTGCCATGACAACAAGAACAGGCAACACTCGCAGAAGCATGTGTCGCTCAGGAAACAGAAGAGCAAAATCCAGTTCCAATGACTCAACAGCAAAGACTATAAGAACCTGAAGGATATCCTCTACACTAAATTCAGTCAAGGACCTCAATAATCATTAAAAATAATTGTGCAAAAGAAAAATTAAAAAGAACGTCACATGGATTCTACACTGGGCCTTAATAGAAAAAGGCATATTATTTTCCTCAAAATCTTGGCTACAAAATAAACATTTGTCAAAGAAGGTTCAACCTGGATGACAAACATTGTTCTTTTAAGGCCACATGCAGGGATACAATAATAGAGACTAAATTCAACAAAAACTTGCATCAAATAGGATACTTGTTCACACGGAACATCTCCACGTGCAAGTTCAATAAAATAGCCCACCTTGTGCTTAAAAAAATCTGTAAAAATAACACAATAAAGGAAACAGTTATCATAATGAAAATGGTAAGCAAAAATAATGTTTCTAAACAATCATCATAGATGAAAACAAAGAGCCACCTGTAAATCATCCAATTCCTCCCTCATAGAATCAGTATCTGGCCACTGAATGCTGACTTGTGTGAATGTCCTGTTGAAGCGGGAAGATGTCAGAAAACGTTTTTAAAATATCTGGGAAGGAGATTGCCCAATATTAAAATCGATTCTAAAGATTTCTGGAATACCAGCAATAAAACAAATTTTAAGACCACGAAAGAGTGAATTTGAACTTTGATGATCAACCGGTAACTTTGAACTTAAAAATTTCTTAAATCGCAAAAGAACCATATCCAATATACTAAATGAGTTTTCATGAAAAAAAAAAGTTGCAGAACCATTCAGTGTATGGTATTTCCGACAGAGATTCAAATAAACGTTATCAGCAAATAGCCAAGGGTCCTACGCAATGCTTAGTTACATGTTTTCCGCTTGTTTACATTTTATAAGCTTTCGGTTCTCCAAGTTTTGATTGAGCACTTATTGGTTTTCACTCTTACAATCTGAAGTGAAGTAATTACATACCATTTGAAAATCTTCATTTCAATGTACCTATAAGCTGCATTTCTACAAATGTCTGAGTGAAACAATTTAAGGAACCTGACTTCTCATCCCTAGACCTTCTCTATTCTGATTTCCTCAAATTTTGACACCTTCAAAAACAAATTTAATATTCTGCTTAAATCAAACCACTCCAAAAGCCCCTGAAATAGACTTAAATATACAATCCCTTCCCTAAAATCTGATTGATGATAACCCATGAGATATCTAACCTAATACTAGATTGCTACACTTCTAAACATTCTACTCAGGTTAAGAAAGCCTAAACCAGTATGAAGTTCATTTTACAATCTAAGAGAGAAACACAACCCAAATATGGCAACATGCAATAACTAAAAATCATTCTTACCTCTTGTACCAAGAGAAATCATTAGGTATGCTTGCTTTAGCATTTTTGAGATGATCAAGTTGCACCAAAACATCAAGTAACTTTAACATGGACCTGAGAAAATAAAAAACAAATCATAATTAAGGCATCTAATAAGAACAGTTTATTCTAATATCAACACTTAAATCATAACAAGAAGGTTGTATATTATTATATTAGTAGTACGCTATGTTGATCAGAGAAAAACAAACAAGACAAGGTTCTCAAAGGAAAAATAAATAAATAAAATAAAAAGGAGAAGCCATCACAACACACCAGAGGTGAGTTATTGTAGGGCCATTAATTCGTCGCTCAGGCCTAGAAAAGCGTTGCATGTCAGCAGCAAGCTGTGTTACAAATTAACAGTTATAAGAGAAAAACACAACCTTGAGGGAAATAGAAGAAATATCGAGGAGGAGGAAAAATATCTGTATCGTTACTTTAGTCGCAGCTGATGCTTGCCATCGCTGTATTTCACGCAACCGACTCATCTCCAAGTCCAGAACTTGATATGTTTCTAGATATAAGTCAGCTTGACTATGCTTCATAGATTCAGGAAGCTACAACATCATACACAACAAGGGATGAATTGCATAAGAGAATTAAATTCGAAAAGTACTGTGCTTTTCTCATTAAAAGAAGCAGATTAAAGGAACGTTTCTCTTTATGATGTTAATTGGTATCATGACGTTCACCTTAAAATAATTGAAGTAATTCTTTTTTGCCTCAACTAATACTAAAATACCTGAGGAAGTGCTTTGACACAGCTGCGATATGTATAAAGCACTGATGCCATCTCCTTCCCATCCTGGATAAGTGTGTTCTGCCATGCCATCAAATACAAGATCAGAGACAAAAACAAAACACTAAAAAGTTTATCAAAATTTTGCAATTAACTTTAGACTCTAACTAGCTTGGGCAAAAAATAAGTATTTATGCATATAAGCAAAAAGGAGAAAAAATAAAATAAATTGACATACAAGCTGATTGAGAGCTTTTGTGTCCTCTGTAAGAGACAAACGATAAGCAGAAACATCACTATACTCTGAAAAAAAAAAAAGGATCATCAGTAATGCAAGAAGAATTTTTAAGAAAATGCAACTAAGCTGAGAAAAACAATAAAAGAGACATCAAGCAACGTCAATACTATAAGACCAACAAACAACCAATTTGCTACTAATAAATTGCATCTATTCCAAGCATATCTCTTTATTACTCCAAAAAGAGACCCGCAAGTCAAAGTTTCATGCAAATCAAAGTTCTAAAACCTCAAGTTCAAGTACTGCAATGAACATATATTCCATTTTTAAACTAAATCCAATGAAGAAAAAACCCTTAAATCATAAGAAAACACACACACACACAGAAATACCAATTGGACTGATAGTTGATCCTCTTTCAGTTGAGACCAAAACTGCTGGTCCTTGTACTTCTGGTTGCTCATCCTAACAAAACAAAACAAAAAAATTAACCAATAATGCATGGTGAAAGTATTTTTTTTCAAATTGAAAAAAAAAAAGCACTAGATGCATTTTCTCCAGTAATTTGCTTGCAAAAAGTTAAATTTGATTTCTTCAAATTTTCTTCAAATATGAATAATTTACGTTTCTAAAAAACTACAATTTAAAAAAAAATAAAATGCATTATAATTTCGTGAAAAAACAATAGAAGCCATTTTAGAAACAAAGTTTTAGAAATTAAATCAATTTCTTCGAAACCAAATTAATGAAAGCAAAGCTAAAAATGAAAAAAGAAGAAGAAGAAGAAGAAGAAGAAGAAGAAGAAGTTAATTATGAAGAAATTATTTACCTCCAGGGAGAATGTGGATAAAGCTGCAATGGCTTCTTCAACTGGAACTGCTGCCATTTTCAAAACAAATTGTTTCAAAATTTCCCCCAAAAAAGCCGTTCAAACATCTAAGCTTTTTCAGCCTTTTAAAATAACAACATTTTTGAAGTGATTTCTTTTAAAATTTTATTATGGCTGTAAAAATGGGAACGTTCGATCTCCAGTGAGTCGGAATCTGGAAAGGGTGTCGAAAAGTGGGTTGATGGCTCGAGACTTCAACGATGCTTAATAGATGTGGAAGCTCATTTTCACTAGATTGGACACGACTTTATCTTCAAATTACGTCAATGCCATTATAAAAATTTTTTTGCGGTATGTATCAAAATTGAGATTAGTGTAATCTTTTATATTTTAATAAAAAACATATAAGTTTAATTTTTTATTGATAATATGATATTTATATTTCTACCATTAATTTTTTTTGTACATCATTTTCACCCTCTGTTATATTTTTCCACTTTAGTCAATATTCAAATGTAAAAGATAAAAACTGTAATTCATAAAAGGACCATTTTTCTTGCTATATATGTTGTATTTAAGATGGTATATGAATTCATAATTTACATTTCTCTCTCTTGCAGTTAAACAAATGAAATATAGCTTTGAGGTAAAGCATGG
>CM025257.1:19771728-19783977 GCA_013677275.1 Gossypium schwendimanii
GGTATTCTAGTCATTTTAGTTTTTTTCCTTATGCTATTACACCTCTATTCCATTCAACCAAACACAAGAGTACCATTACGTCTCTATTCCATTCCATTCAACCAAACAAAAGAATTACCTATTACGCCTCTATTCCATTACGCATATATTCCATTACACCTCTATTCCATTACAACGAACCAAACGTGCCCTTAGGCTTTTATTTGGTAGCGTGAAGATTGAAAAGGTAGAAAAATAGAAAAGTAAAAAATAAATGTGCCTGGTAGAAAAGATAGAAAAATTGAAAGAAAAATAATTTTTTCTCTATTCATTTTTTGGCAGAATTGAAATATGAGAGAGATGGAAATAAAACATTTGAAAAATGTATTGCACATACACTTCTTTCTCATCTTCTCTCGTCTCGTCATTTCAATTTGAGAGGATTGATTTTATGTATTAAGATAAAAAAGAAAGGGCCATCCATCCTATTTTCTTTCCTACCAAGTACACTCAAAATCTTTTTTCTTCCCACTTTTTCACTCTCTCCTTTTATCCTTTCACTTTTTTACTCAACTAAGCACACCCCTTAATGTTTAAAGGCGAGTTTTTCATTGTGTTACAAGTGTGTGCTTTTAGAGTCAAAAGCATTTTGGCACCATAATAAATAAAAAATTAGATGTCACATAAAAAGTTAAAAGGCGTTTGAAAAAAAAGAACATTTTTGGAGTCAAATGATACTTTTTAACATTCATTTATAATCCAATGTATATTATGTAATATTTATATTAGGTGTACAATTATTTTACTACTGAAATTTATTTCAAATATATAACATTATATACTTGAATTTGTAATAACTATTTTTTATTAGAATGTATTTTACATATTTAAATTAAATTCTACAAACATTTCATATTAATTGCATGAGAAATATTTAAATTTTATATTTCATATATCAAAATATTAATAATATTATTTTTATATAGTTGCATTGAAATATCACAATAGTAATGAATTTAACATCATTTAGATGCAATTTTTTTTTTTTACTTTGCAACATCTTGTTTAAAATGGATATATTATTTTTTAAAAGCACTTTTGACGATAATATTAAACACTTACATATTAAACTAAACTTTTTAAAATAATTTTCTCAAAGCACTTTCCAAAAACAACAAAAAAACTAGCCATAAAACATCCCTTCGTATATAATCTTTAGAATCATATATAGTTTGTAATACATATTAGAATTGGGATGACAATTATACAATTCGAATAACTATAATTATATGTAAAAATGTACAAAATGATACTCAAATTTAAGCTATAAAAATGTTTAAAGTCTTGTCATTGAACGAATACCTCATCATAAGTTTTCATCTCAATACTAATCTTAGAAGTTTCCTTGATTCCATCCAAATAATTTGATGAGCAGTTGTTGAACCGTCATTTTTAAAGTAAACAAGAAAACATAAAATATATTAATAGAGTAAAATAATAATCGATAAAATGTGGTTGCTAATTAGTGTTGGGTACAGTAATAATTGTAGTAATACATATTATATTCTTAAGAAGAGAACATACGTTCAACATTATGATAAAGGGTAATTACAAATTTTAAATATAGACCACAAAATCAAGAGGAAATGCATAGAAAAAATAAGTGTGAATAAGTGGAGTAATTGCCTTAGTTTTGAAAGAAAAAAACAAAGAAATAGTGAGGATAAATTGAAAATTGTTATCCAACTTATGAATCAAAAGCGTTGCTTCATTAAAGTAGGTTTTAACTTTAGTGATCCACAATTACCTTATAGAAATTATATCTGGAGCAGTTGCCTCCACTATTCCAAAGATTATGTGCTTACAATGTTAAGAAAATGGAACATAAGAAGTTATTGTTTTAGTAAAGACATGGGTTAAATTTATTTTTTTATTGCATAAAATTATAATTTTATTATTTTTAATATTATATTAAGTTTTATTATTAAATATAAATAATAAATAATCCAACCAGACTTTGTTGGGGTTAAAAATATCTTATTCCAAGTTTGGTCTGATTAATTTGAAACAGATAAGGAACAAGAAGTAATGTAAAATTTGGGGTTAGATTAGTTAATTCATTAATTGATATTTAATAAGGTTTGTACAGCTTCTCTTTATCTTGAGGTAAAGGCTCAAAATATAAAATGTAAAAGTACAGATTTTTTAAAGTACCACATAATCACATTATCACACAAGTTACACTTGTGGATCGATTTCACGTTTTGAGGTTGGGGTGAATATCCTTAACTAATGGGCTGAGTATTGAGATTATTTTCAAGTTTAAACTATTAACTAAAATTAAAATGGAAAATTACAATTAATTTAGAGAAATATATACAAACTAACAAACTTATTTTAATACATTTATTATCACCATTCATATATATATATTTGTTTGCTTAATATGAAAATAGTTAATGAAAGTACTGTTGTCACCACGGTTTGACATCGAGAAAACTATGCTAACAAAAACACAAAGAACATCAAGGTTTCTTTATGCAGCTTGGTTTCCCTACGTCTGTAGAGCCTAACTTAATGAGTAATTCCACTATCTTTAATCCACAATACAAGTGATTCACACTCTATTACTCCCCAAATATAGAGATCTCACTTTTGTACCTAAAGACTAAAACACTCTTTTCACTCTCTCACAAAAAAAGTTACTCGATGAACAAATTAAAGTGCTCTCAATAAGCTCTTATACAAACCTACACAAGCCTCAAAGCATATATCAATTTCAGCCTACTAACATAGAATCTAAGTGAATACAAAGTAATTCCTTAAAAATGGCTATTACAACATTAGCACTCAAAGCATAATCAATAGAAGATATGTTCTCCAGATTCAACAATGCAATCTAGATCAAATCTCCACATTCCAAGGGTTGAATTGATTCACTCGTATCTAATCCAATCTTCAAAATCTAAAGATTGATTTCCATAGATAGACCATAGTATCTTTAAAATAACAACACATTAACAGGTCTAAAGATTTTCTTCATTAAATTTCTAAACCAAATAAGATAAGTCATAAATTGCCTCAGTGGTAGCCTGTAGTGGGCACTGCCGAGTGCCATAACTTCATTTGTAACACCCTAAAATTTATAAGGTTAGAAATTTATTAAGTTGCCAAAAAACAAGCCTTAATATTGATGGTTAAGAGCTTAGTATATTGCCTAGAAAATCAAGGTTCAAGCCCCACTCTTTCCATTTTCTTCTATTTTTTTCAACAACTAAAGAACAAAATCAAGCTAACACATATTAAATGTGGTAGAAATATGCCAAGTATGAATAGTAGTCTAATTGGTTAAGTATCCATTTCCCCCTTGCACTTAGGTTCAAATCACGCCAAAACTCATTTGCCCATTTCGTTAAACTAGTGCTTAATTTGAGTGCAATTTGCTAAAGAATTATAATTATAACTTAATTAACGGATTTAAAATAGTAAATATTCCCAAAATTTGAATGTATGGCCGGTTAATGAAAAAGAAACAAGGGGGAGAATGCATTGTCTAAGGATTTAATATTCCAAGCTCAATTTGATTTGTTCAATTTAGTCTTTTTTTGTAATTTTTATGTTTCCAGAATTCTTGTAACTCGAATTAGTTAACACATGTCATAATTTTTAATACTGTTAAAGATTTAAAATATTACCATTGTTGAATTTTTGAAGTTTGAGGTGTTATTTTAATAGATTTTAAGTTTAGAATTGATAAAGGACTAAAGTGTAAAGTTAATTCATGAATTTGTGCATTAGGGACTAAATTGAATTTTTATTAAAATTTTGGGGTAGAAATGAGAAATAAGGAGTTAAATTAGGCTTAGAGTGAAATTGGTATAAAAATTTGAGGTTAAATGTAAAGTTATACTAGTCCCGATTTTAGGGACTAAATTGAATAAAATGAAAAGGTTGCATAAATTAGCAATTGAATGTGAAATTGTTTGTGTATTGATGAAATGTGTTTTTTGTTTTATATCGTAGCTAGCGTTGATCTGGATTCCTCGAAAAAGAGGGGAAAAGATAAAGTTGTCAACGTTTACGGCTTGTGTTTCTATAACCCGAACTAATTATAAATTGATGCATATTGATTTTTTTCATTCATGGTAAGAATATAAGGTGAGAATTCTTGTTCACTTGGGATAATTTGAATCGAATAAAGATTATGAGGATTGAAATGAATATGTTTAATAAATGTGTGTAATTTTGTTAATTATGAAAATTGAGTATGAATTGAGATAATTATGGCTATTGTATGTGTTGAATGAATGTTTACTTGATTGAAATAACTGTGAAATTGAGACATTAGTTGTTATTGGATTATAAAATGAAAACCCTATTAATTTTTTGGGTAGAATTGAATATAGTTGGCATGCCATAAGATAGGAAGAGTTCAGGGATTTCTTTGACTACATGTCGATGAGGCACTGGGTGCCAATTTGCTTCAATTTAATTGATGAGACACTGGGTGTTAATCTATTTGATAGCGCTGGGCGTAACTATTTACTTCAGATTTATCCGATGAAGCGCTGGATGCCAAACTGGTGTGTTGGATGAATCTGTGTATCCGTTTGAGTCCAAGTCATATTAATAGGGTATAAAGAACTAAATGGTTTATATGATTTTGATATGGCAAATAGAATAAGAAATGAAATTGGGAATGGAAAATACAATGTGAATTGTGGATTGAATTGGGAACACTAATATGTTACGTTCCATGAAATCATGAAATTAGACTTTGAGATGAAATATATCTTATATGAGTTGTATGATTATTAATTTGCAAATTGTGATAGACTTAAGTTGATATAAGAGAAATGAATTAGTTTTGAGTACATGATTATGTGAATTAGCATACTTGGTTTGATGATTTGTATGTTGTTTTCATTCTAAATTTATGCTCCTTTATGTTTCATATTATACTTATTGTTCAAATTATAGAAATACAACTGAGTTATACACAACATACGATTTCATTTTTTCCATGCGCAGGTTAGGTACTATTTGGTTCATACTTCGATTCAACATCTAGCTACAATCCTGAACTCAAGTGTTGGTGCTGCTCTTTTTTTTGGTTTTGGCATGTACGTAGGAAGTCTTTTGGTTATAAAGTTCATTTCGTATCTTGATGGTCTTGCTTATTATTTTTATAAGTGTATATGTATATGTATAGGCATAATGACAAAATTAGCCCCTAACGTTTGGGTGTTGGGTTACTTTGGCCCTTAAGTTTTTTTTTTTTGGAGCACTTTCATATATAACCTTTGTTTTTTGGTCAATTGGTCATTTTTTAACTGTCTTGTTGATGTGGCAGTTAAGGGACTAACGACACTGATGTGGAAATTTTTTTTCCACCTAGGCGCCACACGTATGTAGATACTGATGTGGCATATAAGATAAAATAATGCCATGCTAGCAAATGAATTTAAACTTAATAAATAAATAAAATTAAAAAAACATTTAAAACCCCTAACTAACACACATGGGCAGTATTAAAAGAAATTAACAGCTCCTAAATGAAGAACCATAAATCTTAAATCCTCTCCCTCTCTATTGAAATTCTTTAGAAATTGAAGCTTGAAATTTAGTGGTTTGTAAAATAGCCGAAAATATTGCTTGAAAAAAGTGACTAGAAGCCATCAATGGAGAAGTTGCTTTATTCAAAGCTGGTTTCATCATCACGAGAGGAGTTCGTTTATGATGAAGAGAAAAGAAGATTTGTTTTAACAAGTTACCTCTGAGAGAGACATCGTGGAGCGGTTTAAACCTAGGCAAAATGTATTATGGTTGCTCAGATTTTCAGGTAAGCATATATTTACTTGATTTGTTTTAGGGTTCATAAGAAATTGGAGGTTTTTTTTTATATTTTTTTGATTATTGTGTCAGCTAGACTAAATTGGTTCTACAATTCATCATAGCATTAGAATTAGGATTGGGGTAGTCACTGTATATTTAGCTGATTTGTTTTAGGGTTCATAAGAAATTGTGTGATTTTTTTTATTTTTTTAATTGGATATTTATGTAACATTTCTTTTCCATGCGTGAAATGTATTCGAGTAAGCATATTTAGTCGATTTGTTTTAGGGTTTATAAGAAATTGGGGATTTTTTTATTTTTTATATTTTTAATTGGATATTGATGAAACATTTCTTTCCCGTACGTGAATATTAGAGTAGTCATTATATACAAACTCAGTTATGGATATTTCATTTTTCTTAAATGGCGTTACCAGATTACGGAGTTGATAAATATGACACTGGAATTGCATTTGGTCATTTTTGGATAGGTGTTAAGGATGTAAGCTCAAACTTTGGCCTCCATGAATTGTGTTAGGTTTTCCATTTTTAACAAAATGATTGTTCTTGTACTTTGGAAGTGTTGGGTAAATTTGAATTGGGGATGTAGAAATTGTGTCATCTTACAATTTTGTATGTAGAAAGACGGATGAATTTCTCATGGAATTATGATATGTGTAAAAGATTAATTGAGCTTTTCTATATATACAAAATTGTATAAGGGTAAATTTTATTTTTTTGATTATTGTCTCGGCTAGACTAAATTGGGAAATTGTAGAGTTTATATAATAAAAGTCAATTTTTTTTGTGTCAAATGTAGGATGGTGGATGCGGATTTTTTTAGTTGTATGATGATAAGCTATGTAATAGGGTGAATGAAGTAACACTTGAATTACGTGATAGTGAAAGAAAACTTGCAAAAGAGAATACGATACTTAGGAAGCAAATAATGAAGTGTAGAAGTGGTGAGATGTTTGAGAGTGGCAGTAGAAGCAGTAATGTTGAAATGTCTGAGAGTGATAGTGTCCAAAATGTGGGCAAGGACAACCAAACAAAAGAGGTGAATCATGATGTTGTGGATAACATTGAATTAAACACAGAGATTAAGAGCTTGAAGCAAAAATGTAAATCACTTAAGAAAGAGAAAAAGTTTTATAAGAAAATGTTTGTTTGTAGTGTATTGCTTATCTTATTTGTCATATTGTTTAGGAATGTTATAGTTTAACCCATTTATATGTACTAAATGTTCGGGGATTACAAACATTTTTATTATTTTTTAGGCTTTGGTAGCCTTAAGGGAACCTTTCTAATGTTGTGGATTATTGTTGGATCATTAGTTGTCTGATGAACAGTCTATCCATAATATGGATGATAGTGTTATATGAAGAAAACCATTAGATTAAAACTTCCAGAAACAAAGTCTTCTAAGATGGTTTTAGGTAGTTCCATTTTCATTTTTATTGGATTAAAACCATTAGATTAAAACTGCTCTCTATAATTTAATTTTTATTGGATTTGGTCATTCCATTATGTTTTATTTTGATTTCAGTTTCACTTATTTGAACAACTTAACTAAAACTAGCAAGCAAGACTGACATTAGTATAAAAATATTCCTCCATAAAACAAAAATCTAATACACTTGCCAATTTCATGTTCACTTTTTTCATTTGTGGGGCTTCACCAGTTTCATGTTAAAAAATGCTACTATAGTAGTAATTGTATACATCTTTCAAAAAAACATTTCAAAAAACAAACAAAAAATGTTATACTAACAAAATAATCCTATAGCAGTAAGATGTTAACCAACCATTTCAACAAATCATTTCAAAAAACAAAAAGAAATATGTTATGCTAACAAAATGATCCTATAGTAGTAAGATGTTAACCAACCATTTCAACAAATCGTTTCAAAAAACAAACAAAATATGTTAACCATCTCAATTCATTTCTTCATCTTCTTTGTTGCAGTGGATTCTTGTGTGCTTAAAGGGTCTTGATATGCTATCCTTTTTTGGCTTCTAGTTCCCATACTTGTACCAGACTGAGAACAAAAATCAGAACCCCAAATTAGATTTAAATAATTTGGAATTGAAATTAAAAAAGTGTTACGATATACCTGTGATCCAGTTGTGTTAGGCTGAATGCATGGTGTTTTGTTGTTCTTTTTTTGCTTCTAATTGTGTACTTGTACCAGACTAAGACAAAAAAAATTAGAACCCCAAATTAGATTAAAATATTTTTGAATTGAAATTAAAATAGTGTATACGATATACCTGTGATCCAGTTGTATTAGGCTGAATGCATGGTGTTATGTTGTTATTTTTTAGGCTTCTAGTTCTTGTACTCATACCAGACTAAGACCAAAAAAATCAGAACCCAAATTAGATTTTAATATTCTAGAATTGACAATGAAAAAGTGTTTACGATATACCTATGTTCCCGTTATGTTAGGTTGAATGCATGATCATTTGTTGTGACCTTCACCACCACATTTCTTGCATATCATAATTAGACTAGCCCTACTAAGTTGTTCAGGCTTCACTTTTTTCGGTTCAATTTTTGCCTCCCTTCTTTGGCCTACCAGACATTATTTTCTCAACTGGTGGAAGCACGGGTTTAATACCCAATTTAGTCCATTCATGTGACCCATATATGGGTTGCAAAGTATATTCATATGCTTTCAAATATGTGTCCTTGTGGTAGTACCTATATAAGTAGTCATCATGACCTTGTTCAAAATGCCATATAATACAATAGGCATGGGGGCAAGAGATCTCAGATAATTACTAACTTCAACAACTGCAAGTTTTATGCTCTACATTTACTACGTACTATTTTCTGACTTTCTTAACTTCACACCCATTTTCCCCATTCCAGATCATCTTCCAATCATCATCTTCCTTCTTGCTATCATCAAATTTCTTCTTTATTAGTGGACCATAATTATATTTCCATGAACTGCACTGCTTCCTCTTAGCTACTATTCTGGTCATCATATTAACTCTAATTTCCTCCAACATGGTTATTATGCTCTTGAATCTAGACTCCACGATGCTGGAGTTAAATGCTTCCCATAGGTTATTGTCTACAATATCTGACAACGAGTGTAACCCCTTGAAGGCCTTGGTCCAAGCTTTTGAATTCTTAGAGAACAACTCCTTTGCAACACCTTCATCAAGCTTATACAAGTCTTCTTTGTTTTGTTCCCACTCCCTCTCTGTTGTAGACTTCACAACTTTCCAAAAAGCAAATTCGAATGTCTTTGCTTTAACCTGCAAATTAATTTAAAAAACATAAGTAAATCATCAGTAAGAATTAATAGCATTAGTAATAAATAAATGTAAAATAAATAGTTTATCTTTTTTGGTCACTAATGATGATATACCCAAAACCATCTTCCATTCTTAAGTCTATTGTCAATAGACTAAGAAACTATGCCCAAGAATCAATACATTCCCCCTCAACAATAGCCCAAGCAATTGGGTACATCTGATTGTTTCCATCTCTCTCAACAGCAGCCAACAACTCACCCTTAAATAGACCTTTTAAAAAGAAACCATCCAAACCTAGTATAGGTCTGCACCCTTCTTTCCAACCTCTTGTCAGTGCTTCAAAATAGACATAAAACCTCTTGAAATGTGTTGGAGATTCAAGTGTGGCTCTATTCACTACCATCTTTATAGTACTTCCAAGAGTCTTTAGTTTCAACTCATCAGCATAATCCCACAGCATAGCAAATTCTTGTACGAAGTTCCCTGCTAACTTATCCTTCACCATTTTCTAGGCCATTCTACACCTTGTCATATTAACATTGACATGCATTTCTGAAGTTACCCTTCTTTGTATCTCCCTTAGCTTCATTTTTGGGTCTTCCCCAATAATAGCTTCAAAATGTTCTGCAATAACTTTTACATTGACCATTTTGTTTTTAAAACTAACTCAACTGTTGTGCTCATCATGAAAACTTTACACCTACATGCATCTAGCCATGTTACTATAACTTGCAAATATTCCTCATTTACACTTTTTTGATGCAATGCATTTAACTCTAACCCTATTTGGTTCAGTCTTGATTATCTTAAGTTCTTTTCCACGACACATTGAGTACTTACGAATTGGCGATATAAATTGCTCACCATCTTTAAACAGCATCCCAATACAGAAGTGTGGACTTGCTGAGTTTGGATTGTATGTGGGGAACTTACTTCTTTTGCAAACATCAGTATTGTCATCATCTTCTAACCCAAGTATGCTCCCATGATCATCACTACCAAAATATCAAGGCAAAACCAAACTTAGGTTAGACCACACGGGTGTGTAGGTCACGTGTGTGGACCACATGATCACCATACATAACCATATCCCTCCTGAAACTCTAGATTTTCGCATCTCGCACAACCTAGGATAGCCTACACGGCTTACTACACAACCGTGTCACCCCTATAGGTTGATTTTTCAAAACACCACACGACCATAGTCTTTCACATAGCCTAACGACACGGCCGTGTACCCCATCCACATGGTCCAGTCACACGGCCGTGTGTCCCTTGTAACTTATAATTTATAGTTTTAACCCAGAAATTTATGTATGAATCATATTAGTCCTTGAATAGGTTGGGAACTTTTTTAGTGAATTAAATTAGGCAATTAGGTCATTGTTGATAAGAAATATGCTAGAATATAGTATTAATCGATTTATTGCAGTATTTTTTTATATTTATGAATATTTTCATGAGACTTGAATAAATTATGTTGCTATTGAATCTGTACTTGTGAATGTATGTATGACATGTGCTATGAATATGTTAACCCGAATACATGACAAAAGCATGACTTCGCTACTGATTTGCCATGTGTTAGTACATTAAATACTATCATATTTTGTCTGTATTCAATATGTCATAATGCATTGCATGGGTTGAGACGATATGCACAGAGGAAAATCAAATAGTCTATCTGTAAGAAAAATGGCAGTTCAAGTCACAATCATGTGGCAGTTCTTATCTGTAAACTGCTATGTATCCACAGCCAAAGGCAGATTTGATCTGCGGGTATCCACAACCAAAGGCCGATTCTAGTGACAGGTTTATGCTGTAAAATCTACAGCAAAAGGCAGGTTTCGTCTGCAGGACTTTTGCTGTAAACCCACAGCCAAAGGCGGATTCCAACCTGGAGGACTTACTGTGTGTCCACCAAACGGTAGCTATTATCTGCGAACCAGTAGTGGTTTATCCACATCTTGGTGAGTTGGAGAAGGAAGTTCTGAGGAGCTTCCATTATGGTGTGTAGTGATGTGGTAAGATTTATTTTGTTTAAAGCCAGAACTGCATGACATCTTTTAAATAATGTGCATAAAGATCTGGAAAATTATGTTATGATACACATGCATGAATATATATGTATATATGTATATATGTGCTTGAATATGATCATTGTGGGCAAACCTGAGAATTTGATTATTCTGAAAACTGTTATTATGAGCTCTGATATAATAATGATGGTTGCTATTGAAAAATCGATACTCTGAACTAAATTGCTATCTATGATTATTTTATGCGTGTTAATTCATGTGCCTTAATAATTGTTGCATTGATTTTATTGTAAATGGACTCACATTGAGCATCAAAGCTCACTCCCTCTTGAATTTTCATCCTTACAAATATTCTACCAGGTTAGGACACGGGCACGACATCCGAAGAATCTCAACATAGTCCATTTTATTTTCAATTATTTAAGGCTTAATCTTTTTATTTATTTTATTATTTGAGGATTGTAATGTTTTATTTGAACTGTGGCATGGGTTTTATGACTTAGGTTTATTTTATTCTGCATGACACTTTATTTGATTCCTTAAGATATTATGCTTTGTTTTTGTTTAGTAGTTTGAAGTGAAATTGTTCAAGGAATAATTAAATTGTCCCAAAGAAAATAATAAATCCAAAAGCCAAAAATAGTCCCAAAAAGTCCAAATAAAATGTTCACAAGGTAATAAATTATAACATAACAATATTAAGGAAAATGCATTTTATAAACTGAGCTCCAGCCACACTGACCTGCCCTAAGGTTATTGGTTTCTTGAAATGAAACATACTAAAACGTGAGCTTGTGAGCTCAGTGTGCGAAATAACTCAATCAATAAATCAAATACATAAATATCATAGGGATCATATAGCAGATCATGTTCAGTTATAGATTACAAATATTATTCATTAATCGTTCAGATACATAATTATTTTCAAAATAGAAACAAAATTAAATGCACATATAGGTTCTACCCCCATCCGCTACACACCATCTTCGTCCAATTGTAACACCTCTTACCCATATTCATCACCAAAACAAGGTAAGAAGTATTATCAAACGATCTGAAATTTTTTTTTACAAAAATTTTGACATAATTCCTTTTCATAAACATTCAATCCCTCCTGCAAATTT
>CM025257.1:19784077-19794132 GCA_013677275.1 Gossypium schwendimanii
TTTTGACTAAATTGAGTGCTCAAACGTCAAAATTTTCGAACGAAATTTTTACGAAAACTTTCCATGAAATCATATACCATAAAAATATAATAATAATAATAATATTTTTCCTAGTCAGATTTGTGGTCCTAAAACCACTGTTCCGACTAAGCCCTAAATCGAGCTGTTACACTAATCCAACACACCAGTTAGGGTATCAAGTACCCATCCAACCCAACACACTAGTAAGTGAGCATATGTCATTTTACAGAAATAGTGCAGTCAAGCTGCTAGATACAGTATGAGGTAAACCATTATAATTAGATATATGTGGCTGAGCTACCTGACAGGCAGTTAAATTATCTGCCAACAATTCCTCCATCATATCATACCCCACCCAATGCATATAATCATACTAACAGATATACATAATACAAACGTCATGCATGATTTTTTTTTAAAAAAAGTCATGCTTTCGAATTTATCAAACATATATCACACATATATAGCTCACCTACTAAACATATTCGCATATACTACATTTCGAGACTTGATTAAGCACATTGGACCCCCACGAAGGATCTATTTACGAATTACAAATTAAAATAGCCCTAAGTGAAGTTTTTCATAAATTAGACCCACACACCTGTATGGCCCACTTGACCCAAATGGCCCAACCCGTGTGGCCCGCATGACCCAAATAACCCAGACCATCCATACGGTCTGGCATACGACCTGCCACACGAAAGTGTTTCTCACATGGCCTACTCAATTGCCCGTGTAATCACACGCACCCGTGTGCACCCACATGGCCCAACACACGACTAGCCACATGGTTGTGTGGTGCACACGGTCTACCACACGGCCAACCACATGGCTGTGTGATGAACTGCAGAATCATTTTTCCCCTATGTTTTTTTTTTAGATTTTTTAGTTTTTTCGTGGTGGATTCGAGTTATAAACACATCTGTTTAAGTTACGATGTAGACTTAAGATTGAAAGCACCAGAACCTAAAATCAATAACTCACACGAATTAAAAACACAATTTTACCACATTTGAACAAGCAATTTGCTACAACCTTCACCAATTTAACCTAATTTCAGAAACGAGACATTCCTTACAAAGGCGATAACACTTACTCTTGAATGAAGCAACAACTTAACGACGCCTAAGTCGCTGGAGGAATACTGAACACTCCTTGATCCTCTCTTAGAAACACAACGATGTCATTAAAGCCAAGGACTCAATAAAAAAATCACTTCCCTCGCTAGAAAACCCAACAACTAAAATCACCATAATAACAATAAACAATACATCTCTTACCCGATTGGAAATTGGAATACTTAAGGAATTCACTCCACACCCACTCAAGATCAAAGAAATCAAAAGAAGAAAAGAAACAAGCCACGAACAGACAATTTGATGAAGAAAAGATAGCAACAGAGATGAAAGTTCAACATGAAAGCAAGAAACAGATAAATTATTTTTGGAAAAAGAAAAGAATAAAACACATGTGAAACAAAAATCAAAAAGGGGGTGAGGGAGTGAAAGCCATGAGAGTAGATTTAGGAGAGATTTTGGGAAAGACTAATTTTTTTTTAACAAGAAGATAAAATAAAAAATAATAATACGAATTAAATCACACGACCCACTTTCCCATAAACTCAAACCTCATCTAAACAAAATTTTGAAATCCAAATCTGACCCAAATAGTATTAGATAAGTGATAAAAAGGAAATTAACAGAAAAAAATTATACCCTCTCGCACGCACAAGGGCTCGAACCCTAAACCAAAGGATAAACTAAATCCTTACCACTAAACCAAATTAATTTACTTATAAAAAATCTAACAGTTCAAAAACTTAAATTTTTGGGGTGTTATAACTCTCCCCCTTAAAAGAAATTTGGGTCTCGAAATTTACTTGATTCAAATAGATAAAGGTATTGCTATCGAATTGAGTCATCGGGTTCCCAAGTGGCATCCTCTGTGCCATGATTTTGCCATAAAACCTTAACCAACGATATAGTCTTCCTCTTCAAGACTTTAACCTCGCGATCTAGAATCTGAACCAACTCTTCTTTGAAAGTCAAATTCGGTCTTACCTCAATCTCCTCAACAGATACTACGTGAGATGGGTCAGACTGATATCGCCTCAACATAAAGATGTGGAACACATCATGAATTTCTTCTAACTCTGAAGGTAACTCTAATTGATAGGTGATCGGCTCAATACGTTTCAGAACCTAATAAGGTCCAATAAGCCTAGGGCTCAACTTGCCCTTACATCCAAACCGAATGACCTTTTTTCATGGAGATACCTTAAGGATTACTCGATCTCCTACAGCAAACTCAATATCTTTCCTCTTTAGATCAACATAACACTTCTGTCTATTAGAAGCTACCTTAAGTCGATCCCGAATCAGCCTAACCTTGTCTTCAATCTCAGAAACCAAATCAGGACCCATAACTTGCCACTCACCCAACTCAGTCCAACACAAAGGAATGCATCAACTACAACCATACAGAGCCTCGTAAGGTGCCAGCTGAATACTAAACTGGAAGCTATTATTATAGGCAAACTCAGCTAGTGGCAGAAACTCCTCCCAACCACCACGGAAGTTAATCACGCAACTCTGTAGCATATTCTCCAAAATCTGGATCACCCATTCAGACTGCCCATTGGTCTAAGGATGAAACGTAGTATTGAAGTCCAAACGAGTACCTAAGGCCTCATATAGTTTCTTCCAAAATTGAGAAATGAAGTGAGGGTCTCTATCAGAGATAATTGAAATTGGAACCCCATACAGTCTAACAATATCAGAACATACAATTTCTTTAGCTTTTACAGAGAATAGTTAGTTCTAATCGGAAGAAAATGAGTACACTTAGTCAATCGATCTACAATGAACCAAACTAAATCCTTTTTAGTGGGTGTTAAGGGCAACCCATTAATCGTGTTCCATATTAATTCAGCCCATTTCACTAGAAGATTAATTTGATTCAAATCAACATTGATTTGATATCCTTCCAAACTAAAGCTCAAAATCAGATTGATATGACTCCGCAAATCGCTCCTCTATTCATCCCTTAAGTTACTCCCCAAGCCATACATACTCAGATTTGTTTCCTTAGAAACATCATCCCCTTCCTTACGAAGCCAAACACTGGTCTCTATATTGGCCCTTTTCACTTGTGCTTTAAGAGATATACTCAACCTAAACTCCATAATATCTCTTCTCCAATTCAATCTAACAGGACAGAACCTATCATTGTGGCCCAAATAACCACATAAGAAACATAACAAAGTGAGCCTTTCATACCGAAAATTTACATAAGTGAATTTCGATAACAGAAGCTGTAACACCCCTAACCTGTATTCGTCGCTGGAATAGGGCTACAAAGCATTACCGAGGTTTATGGATCAAACAGACAAAAATTTCAAACGTTTCATTACATATCAATATTTACAATAAAACCAATCAAAATCATATATACTGTCCCTTATACGAGCCCTCAAGGCTTGAAATACGCATTAAAAACAAGTCAGGACTATATTGAAAACTCAGAGAATTTTTCTAAGTAAAAAAAATTTCAAAGCTACAGGAGTCACACGGCCGTGTAGCCAAAACGTGTGACTCATATGGTCAAGAGACATGCCCGTGTCTCAAGCCGTGTGGGCATTCAAAATAGGGACACACGATCGTCTCTCTGCTCGTGTCCGTGCATGTATAACTCTCTAACTTGGGTCACACGGCGTAGTCACACACCCGTGTGCTAGGCTGTGTGAGCATACTGACTTGCATTCTTAAGAAGATACAGGGGACACACGATCGTGTCACTTGGTCGTGTGTCACCCACGGCTGAGACACACGCCCGTGTCTCTACCCGTATGGATGAAAATATGCCATTTTCCAAGCCACATTTATCACCCAATTTGTCACCAACCTAGATTCAACATATTGTACATCAATAAGCCATAACAAGTCATTCAAAACAAGCTAAAATCAAGTCTTAAACATGTATTATCACCACATACAAGCAATAAGCCCTTAGGCACCTCAAATGATAACTTAAAAACTTGTCAACCAAGTATCCAAACTTACCTAATTAATTTACCTAACAAAGTTACCAAATTTCACTACAATTCAAATACATACATACAATATCACTCATACTAGCATCATAATTATACCTTATTCTCATACCAATAAGTAAGTTGGTTATATAAACAAAATATTATTCATAACATTTACATAAGCCAAACTTTGAGCATGATTGCACAAAAGCCTATACATGTCATATAAATCGTATTGAACGTTTCAAAAACTAATGAAATAAGCTAGATAGTGTGACTTGAGTGCCGATCCGATTGTCCAACATTTCAAAAATCTACAATGACATTAAACAATACAAATAAGCTTAATGAAGCTTAGTAAGTTCGACGAGTTAAAAAAAAAATATTGCCGAACTAATTATAATAAGTCAAATAATAAAAAGTATCCATGATAACTCCCTGTCATTCACAACTTCAATCGATAAATACATCTGTATTCAAATCAATACAAAAATAATTAACATATCTTTCAAAATTTTTAAATAAATCACCTTTCTGAGATTTTTTCAAACGAAGAACGACTTACGGATAATAGTACATCGTCAACAGAAGCTCATAAAAGCTAGTCTTCCCAAATATGCCAACAGAAGCTCGAAAGCTGAACAGAAGCTCGTAAGAGTTGAACAGAAGCTCGTAAGAGCTAATCCACCCAATCATGCCAAACAGAAAGTAAAACACGAAAGTTCGCACAAAATATTAAACCCTGATTTACTTAGGTAAAATGTCGATATCTCCTTCAAATATCATCTCCACTCCATACCCCCGTCATACACCAAATCACAAATGTACTCAAATTTCGCGTTTAACTCAAAACCGAATATCCAATTCAATATTATAGTTCAAAAAATAAATTATTTCCAACAATAGAATATATATAATATCAATCATCAATTTATACAAATGTTAAATTTTTAACTGTACGAACTTACCTGGACTGAATTGTAGTAATTGCTGAAGTTTAGGGACTATTCCACTATTTTTTCTTTTTCACGAGTATCTACGGGATCTTGATCAAAAATATAAAATTACTCATTCATTAGCATATATTTCATTTCCAATTCATTTTACAATTAATACCCTTTTATTTTTCAAATTTACGTAATTACCCCAAACTTTTACAATTTTTGCAATTTAATCCCTTAATTAGTTAATCTATCAAATTAACTACTTTTCTCAATTAATAATATATCCAAATATTTTAGGCCCTCATACAGCCCCTAATAAACCCAAAATTCACTATCAAACCCTAAAATTTTGACATTTTCACAATTTAATCCTAAAATCAATATTTAACAAAATCACTTTACAAAATCATCATACAACACAATCAAAGCCCCAAATCCATGTTATTTATCAAAATCATCTAATATTTATCAATGGTAACTTCCAAAATTTTTAACAGAATCAAAAACGAAGGTATGAGTCAGCTGGACCTAATTACAACGATCTCAAAAACATAAAAATTACAAGAAACGGGTAAGAATTGAACTCACATGGAACAAAAAATAAGAACCAACTTAAAGCTCTCTCTCTCTCTTATTTCGGTTTTGGCCGAAATTGAAGAAGAAATGCATAGGAAGCTTTTTAAATTTCAATTTGTTTTATTTTGATTTCAAGTAAATTACAATTTTGCCATTCAATCATTTTATTTTATTATTTTACTTTAACATGCCGTCCCACCACTTTAATTTAGGTATATTTATTACATAATTCCTTCCTTATTTATTAATCAAATCATTTAATCACTTAATTATTATTATCAGCAAGTTTTGCACCTTTTTCAATTTAGTCATTTTTAATTAATTAACTATCGAAACGTTAAAATTTTTTAATGAAACTTTAATAACACCTTAATGACACTCTGTAAATATTTATAAAAATATTTATAGCTCGGTTTATAGAAACGAGGTCCCGTTACCTCACTTTCTAAAACCTTTGACCTAGGGTCTTACCACTCGAAGCTAATAAATCATTATAAAACATAAATTATCAATTCAAAAACCTTTTTAAAACCATATTTGACTCATAAATATTAAATATTAATATTTACAAACTTACTCACCAGATTTGGTGGCCTCAAAACCACTGTTTCCTACACCATTGAAAAAAATTAGGCTGTTACAGAAGTACAATTTTCTTCCTTCTCTTCAAAGTTTTTCTAGCATCCAACTCTACTCGAGTTCTAAGATGATTCTTTAACCCTTTATTTAACTGTTTCAAGTTGCATTCTAGAAATCTTCCAATAAAGTTCCCCAAATACTTAGCCACCGTCTCCAAGAAAAATCCTGGGGGTAAGTCGTGAACTTGTACCCAAAAAGTCGAAGTAATTGTGGTACCTACATCGGATCTTCGTCATTCTCCAATCAATGGATCATCAATAGGTGGTTATTAAATGTCCAAGGAGTTCCATTAACAACCCAATCTATATCCATCTCATGAAAGAATTTGAATAAATATCTCCTCCCCCTAAGATCCGATATTTGAACACCCCTTAGAGGATGCCACAGATTTGTCATTGTATTCTTCATCACTGAAAAATGAACAACGCTCGTTGTCATAAAACACCCTACCAAACAGTACTCATATGTCCATATCTATAAACCCGGATCGATTAGCAAAAACAGACCTTCCTCTTTCCCATCCTCAATGTTAAGCCTCGCCATTTCCTTTTCCATAGTAAAAATCCACTTTCAAAACACCCAGTATAGATTCTTTTGAGAAAAAAAAACTTTATACAAAGACAGAAATTAAAAGAACAAAACTCGTGCTATAGAGCGGAGACCTACTTTTCATTAAGGTATTGTTTGATATGATGAAAAGTAGTCACTTTTCTTGGAATTTAATTAGCTGGAAAGTAATTCCAATGTTTGGAATGTCAAATTTTATTTACTTTCCTTAGAATCTAATTTTCTATTGGGAGTTAATTTTTCATAAACATAGCAATGTGGTTCCCATGATAAAAGATGAGAAAATTACTTTTCCATGTAAATTGAAAAGTTAAAAAAATATTAAGACAAAATTAACCTTATCTTAAATTGATTTAGGGTTTTAATCTATTAATAAACATAAAAAAAAAACTATTGCCTCCTTCCTCCATATTACTTGATTTTCTCTATTACTTCAACGGATTCTTCGCAAGTAAGTTTTATTCACTGATTTTATTTTTTTCTTAGCTACAAATTTGATTTAGCAATTTTATTTATATGAAATACTTTTTTCCTTTTTGTAGAATATGGGTAGAATTGTTCCATTTAAGTTGTATAGGAATTGTGAGTTAGATCACCTATGATTTTACATTCATATCAGTTAGCCTTTAGCTAAAACAAAACATGATTTCTAGTCTTTATTTATTTATTCCAAAATAAGTTTTATATATCCACGACTTTATATATGCATTATTATATTTAAAAAATAAATGAAAGACAAATTTAAAATAATTTTGCTTTCGATTAAATTATAAATTAAAAAGTAATTTAAAAATTATCAATTAGATTTTATTATTAAATACTTAATCCAAATATTTTTTAAGAATAAAATTTATTATAAAAATTAAATACATGAATATTACTGTTTATTTAATAAGGGTGAATTTATAAACTATCATTATATTCCTAGAAAAGTACTTAGTGAACCAAACTTGATAATGTTACTTTTATGATATTTTAATCAATACCTTCTAATGTATACCAAATATTGTAAAGTAGCTTTCCCGATAATTACATTCCAAAGAATCACATTTCATTGAAATTATAACATGAGAAAATACCAAGCGCTACCTAAATATAACAATATCATAAATAAGCATTTAGATTTCTTTATTTTTAATTAATATATTGTGGTACTTCTTTCATATTTTTTTTCCTATTATCTTCATAAAATCATTTGTCTTCTTTTTTTATTAAAAATTTAATTGTATGAGAACTAAAATTTTGACATAAGTATGTTTATACTTTTTTAAACGAATTATGATTATATCTCTATATTATTAATAAAACTCTTGATTAAGTTGGCGTCACGGGTTAACCGGGTGCTGATTTGGTTAGGAAATTATTACAATACCCTTTTTATTAAATGGCTATTATTATTAATTTGATGGTCTTTTTGTCTTTCCATACTTTTATATAGTTTTTAAATAAAAGAACTAAAAATTAACATGTCTAGATATTAATTTCGTGCTTAATGGAGTTATAAATAAATTCTTTACCATTACACCAATAATAAATTTTGAGTAAACTTTTAAAAAATTAACTTTTAACAATGTTTTCTCTTACCAAATTTGTGTATCTATACTATTAATAAAATCATTGACTAAGTTAGTCTCTATTATTAATAAAATTGTTGACTAAGTTAGTCTCTATTATTAATAAAATTGTTGACTAATTTAGTGTCATAAGTCAACTGAACACCTACTCGGTTAGATAAATGACAAAAATAACCTTTAGTATTGAAAATAAGCTATGTTATTAGAGGGTAATTTAATCTTTTTAATTTAAAAAACAATAAAATATGCATATAGTGAGATTTAAACTTATACCAATTACATCGGAACAACTTCAAATTTACCACTCAACCAAAGTTTTATTTTAATTTATTTTATAATTTAATTTTATTATGCACACTTTATTACCTACATTAATTACATATGTTAAAAATAAAACAATTATGGTGCTTTTAGTATTGTTAATATGATGTATTTATGTGTTTAAAATTAGTTTTACTCACAATTTAATCTAATTTTTATTTTATTTTATATCTTACATATTTCATGTGTTATTATGACTAATTAGCTTCAAACCATATATTTTGTTATTTATTGTACATTATTTTTAAACACACATTTGTATTCTAAATCTGTAATTTTTACACGCATATGCGTGGTACTGTATTATGTTAATAATTTTATTATCATATACATATTATTTTTAAAATATAATTTTAAATAATTGAATTGATTACTTTGATCTTAAATATACCATTTATTTGTCATGATTGACACATTGTAAGTACTCATTGATTTAGTTGTAATTTATGGATTGACTTTTATAACTTAATTAATGTAAGGAGTGACTGATATGAAATCAATTAAAATTATGTTTGACATCATATGTCTTATATAGAACTTAATTCGCATTCCATAAAATTAATAATGATGAACTTTATTTTGCATGATTATAAATTGGCACCTACAATAAGTATCTGTCTTGATTGGGTAACCTCCCCTGTTAAGGATTTGCAATTGCGAGGAGCAAGAAAGGTGGTAATTATAGGATTTACAATTGCCAAAGTTCTGCTACAAATCATCATCATCATCACGTCATTTATAATGAAGTGTGACCTTCCATGTTGAAGGGGATTCAAGCAGCACATATCCTAACAATAATTCCTTTCCCCCCATACTGATCATGTTACATAGACACCACCTTGTAATCCACTCTTGATTGCTAAAATTTTAATATCTTCGGTTTTACGATTTCTATAATAATAGGATTAAATTATTTGTGGTTTGAATTTTTTTTTTAAGTTAGGTCTTAAACTTGACAATTATTCTTATATTAAGACTTGGACTTGACAACTTTTCTAATATTGGAATCTGAACTTTATTTTGGTCCAAGCAAGGCCCAAACTGATTATTATTTCTACATTTGGGTTTGAACTTTCAGGCTTGACCTTTACGATTCCAACCAAAAAAAAAAATTAAATTTCTTTTAGTGTTTTCGTATTTATTTCAAGTACTTATGTATTCTAAAATTACATGATATGCCCTCTTGATTGTTTAAAAATTTGATTGATTGCATTTAATATGGGTATAATTTAACTCAGGCCCTTCCATGTTCCTTAACATTTTCTAAAAACATCCTCATTTTTAAATAACCTTATTAGTCCATCTACCTTTTCAAATTTATAATTAAATTCATTTAATTTGTTATTTATTATATTAATATTTAAATTATAAAAAATT
>CM025257.1:19881728-19893115 GCA_013677275.1 Gossypium schwendimanii
TTATATTTATTTAATTCCTAAAAACCCTAAAAATAAAAAGATATATAAGAATCCCGTTTTTCTTTGTTTGAGGGTCTTGCAGCCATAAAAAAATCACTTTCAAAACTGTTTTGGGGATTTCTTCCGTTCATAGTCAACTGGGTGGATTACGTAGAGATTGGAGTCTCGATAGATTGCGGCTTGGTTCGACTGTAGATCAGACTACACGTTGTTGAGAAGTTGCTGTCTACTCAGATTAAACATTAGGTAATTTTGTAACCTTTTTCACCCTGATTCGTTCCTCACACATGGATCCGTGGTTAGGGTCACCGATTTTAAATTTTTCGCTGTGCCGTAGGGGTGCCAGTGATCCAATAGATATCTTGTCAAAGAAGTGAAGATTGGGGGAATTTGAAACTGTTGCTCTCATTGAAAGGTGCACAACGATGTTGATGAACAAATTGCCTCCAAAGTTAAAGGACCCATGGAGTTTTACTATTCCTTGTTCAAATGGAAATCATTACGTTTGTAAGGTATTATGTGATTTAGGAGCAAGTATAAATTTAATGCCTATGTTTGTTTTCAGGAAGCTAGGAATTGGGAAGGTAAGACCCACCACAGTTACACTACAACTAGCTGATCGTTCTTATGCACATCTGGAAGGTAAAATTGAAGATGTTCTAGTAAAAATAGATAAATTTATTTTTTTGACATATTTTATTATTTTAGAATGTGAAGCTGATAAAGAAGTACTGATTATTCTTGGAAGACCTTTTCTAGCTATAGGTAGAATGCTAATCGTTTTGCAGAAAGGTGAGTTAACAATGAGAGTTAATGACTAGCAAATTACTTTCAATGTTTTTGATGCCATGAAGTGTGAAAATGAAAATGAAGAATGTCACGCCATTGGGTTTATCGAAATGCCAGTGAAAGTAGATTTTGCAAAATTTTGTCATAGTAATTCTGATGATGACGACGCAGGTCCATTTGAGTTGAGTAAAGCATAAATGACCAAAGAACTTGGTGAACTTATGAAGACAAAGAGGCTTGAAGATAGACTAGGGAAGAGTTTCACATATTTGGATTTATCAGGTTGTTCTTTTAAGCCTCCTAGACCTTCTATAGAGGAACCTCCCATATTAGAGTTAAAGCCTTTGCCATTACATTTAAAGTACGCCTACTTGGGAAACAACAACACTCTGCTAGTAATTATCTCTATAGAGTTGACACCTGATCAGGAGACTAAGTTACTAAATGTTCTGAGGAGATCTAAAAAGGCGCTGGGATGGACAATTGTCGATATCAAGGGAATCAATCTTGCTATCTACATGCATAAGATTTTACTAGAGGATTGCCATAGAAATTCTATTGAGTAGTTGAGAAGGTTAAACCACATCATCAAAGAAGTTGTCAAGAAGGAGATTATCAAATGCCTTGACGTTGGCATAATATTCCCTATTTCTCATAGTTCGTGGGTGCGCCCTGTTCAATGTGTACCGAAGAATGGGGTGTCACAGTGATTAGCAATGACAACAATGAACTCATTCTAACTCGTGCTATCACAGGATGAACGATATGCATGAACTATCGCAAGCTTAACAAAGTAACTCGGAAGGACCATTTCCTTTTACCTTTCATAGATCAAATGTTGGATAGATTAGTTGGCAAAGCCTTCTATTGTTTCTTGGATGATTACTCGAGTATAATCAGATTGCCATAGCTCCCAATGACCAAGAGAAGACCACTTTCACATTTCCATACGGAACTCTCGCATTTAGACGAATGTCATTCGGATTATGTAATGCTCTAGCAACATTTCAGCATTGCATGATGGCGATATTCTCAAACATGTTGGAAAAGTTCCTTGAAGTATTCATGGATGATTTCTCTATTTTTGGCAATACTTTTAAGAACTGTTTGAAGAATTTGGAGTTAGTTCTTTACTGCTGTGAAAAAACTAATCTTGTTTTGAACTGGGAAAAATATCACTTCATGGTTTGTGAAGGCATTGTTCTAGGACATAAAATATCATAGGAAGGGATTTTCGTGGACAAAGCAAAGATTGAGGTGATCAAAAAGTTGCCACCACCTACCACTATCAAAGGTATTCAAAGTTTCCTAGGCCATGTAGGATTTTATCGAATATTTATTAAGGATTTTTTGAAAATATCCAAACCCCTTTGTGCCTTGTTAGAACACAATAGAGCCTTCAATTTTGATAAGCTCTGTTTGAAAGCGTTTGAAGAATTAAAAAAAATAACTGGTGATAGAACCAACTGTCATAGCACCAGGCTGGACACTGCATTATGAACTTATGTGCGACGCCAACAATTTTGCTGTAGGATTAGTATTAGGGCAAAGGAAGGACAAGGTGTTCCATGCGATATATTATGTGAGTAGGACCCTAACGAACACACAACTTAACTACAATACTACTGAAAAGGAGCTATTAGTGTGATATTTGTGTTTGACAAATTCAGATCCTATCTAGTTGGTACCAAGGTCACAGTTTATACAAACTGTTCTACGATTAAGTATTTGGTGACCAAGAAGGATGCCAAGCCTAGGTTGATCAGGTGGATATTACTGCTGTAGGAATTTGATCTTGAATTTTGAGATAGGAAAGGGACCAAAAATCAAGTGGCTGATCACTTGTCAAGCTTAGAAGTAGGAAATGAAGATGGTAATATTCAGCTTACTAAGGAAGAATTCCCAAATGAGCAACTGCTAGCTGTCATGGCATTACCTTGGTATGTCGATATAGTAAATTTCCTAATAAGTTGTTGTTGCCACCTGAGCTCACTAGTCAAAGAAGTAGGATATTTCTTCATGATGCCAAGCAATATTATTGGGATAAGCCTTTCTTATTCAAACACTGTGTGGATTAAATGATTAGGAGATGTACTCCGGATGATGAGATTCAAAGCATTTTGCAACACTGTCATATAGCACCTTATGGAGGAAATTTCTGAGGAATGAGAACTGCTACAAAGGTTCTTCAATCTAGTTTCTATTAGCCAAGTCTGTTCAAAGATGTTCATGAATTCTATCAGACATGTAACCGCTGTCAACGAATGAGAAACCTATCAAAGAGGCATGAAATGTTGTTAAAAACATTTTAGAAGTCAAGTAGTTTGATGTGTGGGGGATGAACTTTATAGGTCCATTTCTAGCTTCTTGGGGCAATATGTACATACTTGTGGCAATAGGTTACATCTCCATGTGGGTAGAAGTTGTTGATCTCCCTACTAATGATGCCAAGTCGGTGGTGCAGTTCTTGCATAAAAATATCTTCACAAGATTTGGTACACCCCGTGCACTTATTAGTGATGAAGGCTCCCATTTTGATTGCAAATTAGTCACCAATGCATTGAATAGGTATGAGGGTGAGGCATAAGATTGGCACGACATATCACCCCCATACAAATGGACAAGTTGAAGTTTCTAATAGAGAAATTAAATAGATTTTGGAGAAAGTGGTAAACCTAACTCGCAAAGATTGTTCATCCAGACTGGAATAAGTTCTATAAGGGTATCGTACTCAAAACACAATTGGAAATGTCACCTTTCAAGCTTGTCTATGGGAAGCCTTGCCATTTACCTGTTGAACTCGAACGTAAAGCATTTTTGGTCATCAAGAAGCTAAACATGGATTGGTTTGTTGTTGGTAATAAACAATTACTTGAGCTAGATGAGATAGATGAATTCTAAGCACAGGCATATAAGAATGCTCAACTGTACAAAGAGAAGACCAAGCGATGGCAAGATGAGAAGATTATGTCACGACGATTAGAACTTGGACAACATGTGTTGTTGTTTAACTTTAGGCTCAAATAGTTTACAGGAAAAATTAAAGTCTTGTTGGTTAGGATCTTTTGAAATAGTTCATGTTTATCCTTATAGAGCTATAGAGGTCAAAGATATAAATAGCCCATTGATCTTCAAAATACATAACTTTCACGTCTCCATTATCCTTTTTACTTTATTTATTTTTCTTTGTTAATTTTATTTTTCTTGAATTATTTCATCTGGTTGGTTTAATAATTTTTTCTATTTTGCATATATACTAAGGGTTGGGCTTCATCTTTTAGTAGTTAGCCTATTAGAAATTTTTTCCAAAATATTTACTTCCAATAAAATTTTTATTTTTCCCCCAAATTTCATATCACCATGTCAGGCCATAATTACTACACTCTTATCACCCATGTCGCATCTTTAATAACTTTTTACATTTGTCGCCTTTATATTTTTTCTTTTAACCTAATCGTTTCACCTTCTTTACAGTTACCTTCAACATTCATTTTATTCTAGATTTACTTGTGTTTACGCAAAGAATTCAAAGTGTCTACCTTTTTATTTTCCAATCACTCTAAAATTTTCAAAGCAATGGCCAATGGCCAAACATGTTCCTTCTTAATCATCCCCTGTGCCACCAAGAACCTATTTTAGAGAAGCGACATAGGAGAAATACATAAATAACACCTCCAAGTGTTCGTTTTGTTTGGAAAAAGGTTTCATTTTTTAAGATGCGCCCTTTATAGGGTATGATGAATCAATTTCTTCCATAGTTGAAAAGAACGGGTGGAAAATCTTTTGCTTGCATCCGGAAGATGTTTTAAAAAAGGTGGTGTGGGATTTTTATGCCCACCTGACCTCTCCCAATAATGATTTTATATATGTGAGAGGTGTTTTAGTGCTGTTTGATGAGTACTCTATTAATGCTTAGGATGACTTACCTGATAGTCAAGATGAGCATTCTCAATTTGCCACAACAATCGCGGTGGAGAGCCTAAATCAAGTTCTTAAGGATCTGTGTGTGGAAGGAACCAAGTGGACAATGTCCATACAAGATTGCTATACTATAGAATGAGTTTCTTTAAAACTCCATTATCAAGTTTGGTACCACTTCCTCAAATCCCATATGAGTCCTTCTACTCATAACTCTACAATTTCAAAGGAACGAATGCTGCTACTCCATTCTGTAATGATAGGGAGGAAAATCAACATGGGAAAAGTCATTTTTAAAGAGGTTCATAGGTGAGCCCAGAAGAATGCTGCCAGCCTTAATTTTCCTTCCCTTATTTTTTCCCTTTGCCAACGTGTGAAAGTCCTGGTTCAAGCAAATGAATATATGATTCCAAACAAAGGGGCCATTATGAAGCAGATTGTTATGAGGTTTTTAGGGTAGGAATTGCCATGACATCTACCTCCCGATTCTGCCTCTATCCTCTAGTCGAACTTATGCCCTAGTAACCCCTTCCACTTCTACTAATGTCTTTGAGCAACAAATGCTCAGTTCTTTTGAGAGGTTGCACAAGTAGTTTAGTTTGTTCGAGAAGAAACAATCATGAATTGCTACTAATTTAGGTAGGGCACAAGAAGAAATAGCTTTATTTTGGTGTTATGTGAGGAACATGGATGCTACTATCAAGAAATCCCTTTAGAAGAATTTCACCAGGCCTATGCCTGAATTCCCCAGCTTTCCAAAAGAACTGCTCTCTGATGCAAAGGAAGAGGAAGATGATGAAACAGAGGTTGATGGGACCGAACCTACCCCTACACACCCTACGTTGAGGAGAAGGCCACAAAAGGACCAGAGGAAGATGAAGAGAAGACTGAATTAGTGAGTATTGAGACTAACCATGACGGAGAAGATGCAAACCCAACTTCTGCACCACCTACGGATGCTACTGCACCTGTCCCACCTTAATCGATTGTGCCAATGACACAACAAGATCATGATATCAATAAGTTGATTGATGATCTCACAAAATCAATTGATGAGGAAGATGAGGTGCCAATCAACGTGTTGAAAAAGAAGTAGCGCTACAAGCATGCTGCATGAAAATCCTCTCGCCCAAATTAAAGTAACAACAATTTCACTCTAAGCTTCATTCATTTTTTTTATGTTATATTTTTCATTTCATTTTAGCTTGCATTCATCATTTTGTCTTATCATTTTTTGCCCATATATATGTTTGGGCATTCATAATTTTTGTCTGTTCATGCATTAAGGACAATGCATCCCTTAGGTTTGAGGGTGTGTTGTGCATATAGGTTGCATTCGAATAGCTATTCAATTTGTCTTTGACATTCATTTTGCCATGACACATAAATGCCAAAGAATTGTTAGACTATGATGAGTATATTTTTACGTATGATGTTCAATGAGGAATTTAAATTTTTGACATTCCTAGAAAATTGTGATAGTGATAGGTGAGTTTAACTTAGGATAGCTACTTGAAAGTTAACCCCTAAAATTAGGATGTCCTAATTCCAATTACAATTGATCTATAGTAAGTTTCTTTTAATAAACTTAGAGATTCTTGAATCTAAATTCAATATAGTGGCAATACTTAATAATGAATAAAGTGGCAATGTTTAAGAGAATTCAAGAAAAGAAATGCCATCAAATACTCCAATGCTTAGAATTGCCTAATAAGTCAGCATCACTTTGTTTGCTCTATCGTGTTGTTGATTAGAAAATTAAGTTTAAGTAAGAGTGATTCAATAAAAGAAGCAGTTTAGGGACACTCCACTGTAGTGCTAGGTTGAGTAGCTAAGGGGGGTAGTTTTTTGCTCCATCTATTTTCTAAGTTAAAAGCCTTAACTTTTTGAGCGAGTATTCAAATTGCGACATGATGGAATACCTGGCAATTTAGTGTATGCTCCACTGAGATTGTCAAGTAAATAAAATCATGTGATAAGATGAATCCCCTTGTAAAAATACTTGTAATTGAGTTATACAAAGCCAAATTGTTAAAAGGAAACTGAGCTTAGATAACAAATACACTAAGTACTTTAGGAGGTGCTTGCTATAGTTGAAATTTCATGAGTAATTATAAATTTTTATTTTTAGTGCAACATTTTTTGCACTTTTTTTTTCTAAACAAGCATGAAACTTGAGCAAATTTTTGGAAATAGAAGACTGTTGAGAGCTGAAGTATAAAATATGATCTACATAGTTTGACATTACAAAAGGTAATTATATTGTTGTGGCAATTCATTCATTGATTCATTCATGCATTCATGCATATTTTGCTTGAGGACAACCAATAACTCAGATTTGGGGGTGTGATAACTCTTGAAAAAAGTTATATTTCAGGCCTCTAGACTTGGTTAATTGTTCGTACTTGAGTAAATTTAGTTGTATTTTAGGAAATTATATTAGTATTTTAATAACATTGCATCATGAAGCTTGGATTGTGCTTTCAATATCACTATATGTTACTTTTACTTGTGGGAGGAAAATAATTATGTGTTGTTTATAGTAGGTGCAGAAAGGAGGAAAAGAAGTGATGGAGTGAAGTTTTGTCATGACAAAAAGTTGGATAGATTGCAGCACAAAGGCCATGGCAATTGCAAGAAGATGCTGACTTAGCTATCAATCCGTGCCACTCTAAGCCAGCTGTACTTGTACCAGAAATATCCACCTGAAAAAAAAGGAGAAAGAGTGTGTACTGAGAGGGGGACCTACCCTATAAAAAGAAGAAAGAGAAAGAAAGGAAGAAGGCTGTTTTTCCTCTTACACAATTTCTCGTGGAAGATCGAGAGACGTAAGGAAAGAGGGTAGTAGCTAAGGAACAGAGCAGCAACACAAGGAAGAAGGAGAAGCATTCAGTGCAAGATATTGCAGCACTAGAGTTGATGGCAGAATTGGCAAAAGCTTCATGAAGTTCTTCCTTCATTACCTTAGTTGATTTATGTGAATTTTAACTATGGAAATATGTTGTTGAATGATACTTTTATTTTAGATTTTAATTTCCAACTCGTGAGCTAATCTCATTGGGTTGGGATTACTGGATGAATCTTTAGTTCCTTTAATAACCAAGGCATTATCTTGATTAGATTTACTATTTAATTTGATTTGCGCTATTTTAAAACGTATGCATGCAGTCTCTAGACATAGATGAATAAATGGTATGTCCATAAACTTGAATTAATTCTAAAAAGGTTAGATGAGTTGGATTGTGATCGAATGATACAAGCGAGTATTCGAAAAAATAGTCGTAGCACTCTAGACATAGAGCTACGCTCTTTACAGAGAAAGGAAGAAATAGTGATGGGTATCCTTTTTAAAGCTTGTAGATATGCAAAGCCTTAGGTAGGGTAGCTTGAAGTCTGACTCTCGAAAGAAGTAGACAACCTTAGATATGTTGTTGAATGATACTTTTATTTTGGATTTTGATTTCCAACTCGTGAGCTAATCTCACTGGGTTGGGATTACTGGATGAATCTTTAGTTCCTTTAATGACCAAGGCATTATCCTGATTAGATTTACTATTTCATTTGATTTGCGCTATTTTAAAACGTATGCATGCAGTCTCTAGACATAGATGAATATATGGTATGTCCATAAACTTGATTTAATTCTGAAAAGGTCAGATGAGTTGGATTGTGATCGAATGATACAAGCGATTATTCGACAGAATAGTTTAAGCACTCTAGAGATAGAGCTACGCTCTGTATAGAGAAAGGAAGAAACAATGATAGGTATCCTTCTTAAAGCTTGTAGATATGCAAAGCCTTAGGTAGGGTAGCTTGAAGTCTGACTCTCGAAAGAAGCAAACTACCTTAGATATATTCTGAATGATAGATTTGTTAAGATTTTGCCATCACATTATTGTGTTATAAGGAAAGAATCTTTGTAATCCCAACCTTCCCATTCAACAACTTAGATCTTCTCAACTTTGTCTCCGTATCTTTACCACAACATTTTATTTTAGTTATTTGATTTTAATATTGCATATGTGATTATTCCTCTACAAATTGTTATTCTCTTTTGCCATAACGTAATTCATATAGTTTATGTTAATAGTTTAACTGAATTAATCCTATCCAATCCCTAAGGAGATGATCTTACTTACTACTTTATTACTTGATTAGACGTGTACACTTGCACATTCACATATTATATTCACACGTGACATAACACATGTCATTGTTCCCTATTCACCCCTAAGAAAATTATTATTCTCACCACATTATTTCTTCTTCTCTCACCTCCCTTATTTCTTTAAAATAATGTATTACATGATTCAATTTTCATATGAATAAAAAGCCAGTAAGAATTATAAATCATGAAGCAAAAAATGTTCTTTTTAAGCTGAAGAAAATTTCATCATTTGAGTACATTTCACAAATAAGTCACTCTTTTCACTCATAATGCTTCCACTCATTCAATGCTTTTATTCACTCACTATGCTTTTATCCCTCACCTTGCTTTTATTCATTCAATTTTTTTCATTTTTGCACTTTTTAAACTAGATTCTATACTCACTATACTGAATCGTTTCTTCACTTTCTTAAGTACATAATATGAGACTAATATAATATATCAAACTAACCCTCCATATCTTAGCCCGATGTCTAATTCAAAGGATGCATCACAAATGTGATAGAGAAAGGGTTTAGTATCATACTCAGTTTATGTAACAACCTGTTTTCTAGTGGTGTTAGAAATTATGGTTCGAGGCCACAAATTTGACTAGTGAGTCCGTAAATATTATTTTTAATATTTTCGAGTGAAATATAGTTTTATAATAAATTTTGATTTGATAATTTTTATTATTTGAATGATTAGTTAAGTTTAAGTGGTTTGTCTCTAAAGTCAAATGGTTTTGAAAAACGAGGTTTTGGGACCTCATTTCTATAAACCGAGCTCGTAAGTATTTTTATTAAATACTTATGGAGTGATTATAAGGGTATATTGAATTTTGGACCAGAAATTTTGATGTTTGGATAATTAAGTAAGGAAAAAGGACTAAATCGTAAAAATTGTAAAAGTTAATTGCTATAGGTTTATTTGTATTAAGTGGTTATAAATGTATGAAATGAAGGTTTATAATGCAACTAGACCTTATAAGTATGGTGGACGAATAGTGGAGATTTTAGTTGAATTTTATATTAGTAATATGCCAATTAATAAAATAAAGTAAATAAAAACTTAAAAAATATATATATCTCATCATCTTCCGTTTAGTCTTTCTTTATCGAATGGAGAAAAAAAAAAGCTTGGGGAAACCATTGTTAAGACTTTAAGGTTCGACTAAGGAAATTTCTTTGTATGTAAGTTATTTTGTTACCCGTTTTCAATAATTTTTATATTTTTGAGATTGTTGCAACTAAGTCCAACTAATCCGTATCTCTGATTTCAAAACTGTTAAAGATTTTAAAGATTTCCATTGATGAATTTGAAATTTCTTTGAAGTTTGATGATAAATTTATAAGTTTGATAATTAAATAGGACTATTTTGTAAAGTGCTTTTAGTTGATTTTAAAGTTTAAGGGCTAAACTGATAAAATAGAAAATTTAGCATGAAATTTTTGAGAAATTATAGTAATTATGGGCTGTATATGTATAAGAGAGAATTCGACTAGCTTGAATTTGATTTAATTGTTATCAATGTGAAAGTTTCAGGATTAGGGACTAAATTGAACAAAGTGTAAAATTTTAGGGAAATTGTGAAAATATCAATTTGAGCGTGGAAGCGGATAGGAGACTGCTCTTAGATACTTTAGACGTGCAAATGAGTAACACAAATTGCATGTTTGGTTGAGTGGCTAAGTGATTTGAGCGTATTTGGGAGTGCTTGAGAAGCATGGGTTTAAGTCTGGCCTTTGGCAAAATTTTAATTTTTGGGCTTTTAAGGGAACTTGGATGTTAGCTTACAGGATTTATAATTATTTGTGGTTGTTTTATGACACAAAGGAGTTGTTGGTCTAGTGGCAAGGTGGCTTGCTGTTTTTGGTAGGGGACTGGAGTTCAAGTCTCACTGCATGCAAATGAGATTATATATTTTGTTCATGAGGAGGCAAGAGTTGGTGTTGGATTTGAACTCTGTTGTTGGAGAGTTTTAATTGGTCTTATGAGTTGGTTGTGGAGGATATCAAGGAGGGATAAGGGGAGAAAATCAAGGAGAGGGGGGTGGAGATTTTCAAGGGGTTTGAAGGCTTGAGAAGTTGTTCCGAAATAGGTTTCTTGCTCTTGGAGATTTGGCTAAGGGCTTTTTTTAGATATATCTGAAGTGCCGAGGTTGTTTTCTTGGTGGGCTCTTTTGTATGTTACCGTTTGGTCTCTCCTTTTCAGTTGCAGTTTTGCTTCTTTTCTCTAAAAGAAATTGAATATTGTTTTCTTCTATGCTTGAAACTTCCTGCTCATCTCTTCTTTAATGATTTTCTGTTATAGCTGACCCTCTCTTTTACTTTCATCTCTACTTCTTTTCCAATTCTATTTTTCCTTTCTCTGTTAGGCCGAATTCTTATACTCTCTCCCTCTCTAATCTCTTTGTTCTTCTTGTTTTGGGCCCAATCTTCCTGACTGACTATTGTCGAAATATGTTTGTTTTATTGGTAAGGGGGTGTTACAACCACTTTATTATTTCGTTCTTAGTCAAATTTCTTTTGGC
>CM025257.1:19916955-19927622 GCA_013677275.1 Gossypium schwendimanii
GAAAATAGACTCATTAATAATTTAAACTTGTAAATTTTAACCCCTAATTATTTTTCTCCAATTTTTGATAATTTTCCAAAGCCAGAACAGGGGAACTCGAATTCATAAAACAATAAACACTTACCGCAAAACTTTAACACGGTACGTTTACAAAAATCACAATGAGAGCCTTAATCCTCGTGAAATGCTGCTGCCAACACCCTAGAATTAGACTATCGAAGACAAAATAATATCTTAAAATGATACCCAACAACTTACTAAATTTGCACAAGTGTTGCTTAACGCTACGAAATCAAGAGGAACGAATGGATTAGGGGAAACAAGGGAACTTCTACAGTAGTAGAGTAAAGAAAAGAAAAGATAACATAGTAAGAAGCAAAAAAAAGAAAAATTCAATAAAGATGGGGGGAGAAAACGTCAGAAAGATGGTGAGAAAAACGACTCTCTTTTTTTTGAAAAAGGAAAAAAATGATCAGATTTTGGATATTCTCCCCTATAATACCCTAATTCACTCCTAAAATTGCTCCCCTACTTCCCACTACACATCCACCACTCAGAAACCCAGTTCAGTACAACTCTTGCCAAAATTAGGAGAAAAAAAATACAACCCTTGCCGTCCCAAATATTCAAACCCATGGCCTCCAGCATAATAACACACCATTTAAACACTAGACCAGCAAGCCCATTCTGATGTAATTTACCCAACAATCAAATAAAAGCCTACTGAACAAGAGTAAGGCCCAATTCATTCAAAATACCAAAATTTGCCCAAACGAAGGCTTGAACTTGGGACCTCCCAAACTCTCCCAGAACACATAACCACTAAAGCTGACAGATATTTGTGTCATATTTTCACAATACCAAAATTAAAAATTTTGGGGCGTTACATGATACCTTCAATTAAACCATCTTCAAACAGGGTACACATAATAGAAATTGATGGTATACATTCCCTAGCATATTTACTAAGTCGCATAAATTCTCTTTCATACTCGACTACAGTCATACATCCCTCTTTCAATTCGAGAAATTCTTTCCTTTTCCTGTCAAAAAATCGCTGACTAACATATTACTTCTTGAATTTCGTCTTAAAGAAATCCCAATTCACACGATCTTTAGGTACCACTGCAATCAAGGTATTCCACCACTGCTACGTTGAATCTTTCAACAGTGACACAACACACTTTAAACATTCAACAGGTTACAAGACAATTCATCGAATACCCTCACAGTGTTTTCCAACCAAAACTTAGCTTTTTAAGGATCGTCTTCAGTTGTACCGCGAAACACTTCAACCCCATATTTACGAATTTTATTAACTGAAGGCTTGCTTGCACGTACTTGTTCCAAACCCGGAGGGATAATAGGGACAGGTTGGGGTACGGTAAGGGGTGGAGGTCGTTGAGCCATCGAGTTTGTTCTCACGAACTCAGAGAACTGCTCAGACATCATTTGAAAGAAGGCTTTTTTCACCTCACTTCCCCAACCCTCACCTACGATCCATTACCACTACTACCTGCTCCATGTTTGGAGGCCTGGGCGTTACTCTCAACCTCATCGGAATCGACTCGGTTGGATGACATTTTATCTATATGAAAACATAGTTCAATTTGAGTCAAGAGATATCACATTATCACAGGTTATATAATGGCATGTATTTCAAGACTCCATACATGCTACATTTAGTCTGAGAATTAACTAAATCGTAGCTGTGATACCATTAAGTGTAACACCCTTAACTCGTCTCTGTCGCTAAATTAGGGTGACGGAGCATTACCATACAATCAAAAAACATTTAACATCATAACATTTAAATAAATTAAACATATTATAATCCATTCAATCACATGCATTTTGTCCCTAAATTGAGCTCTCGAGGCCCTAAAAATAACTTAGAAGTAATTTGAGACTAATTTGAAACAAAACAGAAGTTTTAAGAAAAAGTTGAAATTTTTGGAAAATATGGGTCACTCGACCATATGGCCAGGCCGTGTGGCATAGCCCAGGTCGTGTAACATTCGAATAACTAACCAATTCATAACAAATTCGTGCATAATTAACCAATTCATTTCTGCACACTTTCAAGGGACTTAAGCATCATTCAAATACACATAATCATGCAATTCCAAACAACCTAATTCACCTAACCAATATGTCATTCAAAGGCACCATAATTGCATCCAAACATCATTTACCTAAACATGTCAATATTGCCACTTTCCAAACATAATAACCTAGTTCAAATATGTACTAAAACATGTCACAAGTAACCATTTTCAAGTCATCATCAACATGCCAAAAGAACCTTATATACATACATTTAAAAGTGACCAAAATGAAAAAAATTGGTAAGACATTGTAGATCACCAAATCAAACATAAACTTCAAAGCATAAACATACTAAGTCGCCATTAACACATTCTCAAATACCATTACAAAACAACCTATACATGCCATTATTAACCTTGGCCAAAATACACAAAATCTACCAATTTAGTTGCTAGATAGTGTGATAGGTCTCTGATGAGCTTTTAACCGGTCGAGCTTTCAATAGTCTATAAAACAAAGAAAATTAACTACGTAAGCAACGAGTGCTTAGTAAGCTCGTATAAACTTTAAACATAACTTACCACTTATAATAATACAATTCATGGATTAAGAATAAACCATTACCAATTCCATAAGCTTAGTAAAATCCTATACAACATCATCAAATTCACAAGTTAGTATACTTGTTCATGATACATATGAAATCAACCATAAGGTATATAGTTTACCATATATATACATAACATTTAACTCATCAATGTTGTTATAAGATCATGATTCATTCCATTTGCATACTCACCCTTTGATTTCCCTTTTCTTCCCTGTTGAACCATCTAGAATTACATCAGATACTTGGGAAAGCTCACACATAGTGTGTCTTTACATATAACCGTAACCTTTATTTTACAACACGGGCTGTGGTTTAGAATATAAGCTACACGATGCTGCTCACACGAGCTGTGGAGAATCTGCAATAAATGCAGGACCTCAGCTCTCGGTACGACATTCAAGACTAGCACCCAAAATATGAAATCCCTAATGACATGTCATTTGTATCCTATGAATTGTTACGGTTCAACCAAGAATTGTTATCCTTCAATTCATCGTAACATGGATACATATATATAGGTTCATTTATATTAAAACAACATAGTAAACATTGAATTTAGCTACATGAAAAACGATCAAAGTTCATACGAACTTACCTCGATAATTAGGGGTGTAGTAGTATAGTTGAACTAATCAGAAGCTTTATCTTTTCCTCAATTTAAGTCCGATTGTGGTTTATCTTGATCTAAATAAATAATTTCATTCAATTTAGTTCTTCTAGAATTCAATTTAATCCATAATTCATATTAATGCAAAATTACAAAATTACCCTTAATACTTTAACTTTTCACAATTTAATCCTTAAGCTCATAACTTAGAATCTAACCATTTTAACCTAAATCCAAATTAACCCATGTTGCAAGAGACCTTAAAACAACTCGTATTTATCAAAAATTCACAACAAAACCCATGGATTTATTCATTTAACAATTCAATCCCTAATTCAAAAATTCAATAAAAATCACTTAACAAGACTTGTTTATTTGACAACTAAGATAAATAATCTATCACATAACTTCAACACCTCTTCAAAAATAACAATGGTAAGTACCTCAACCTTTAACAGTTTTTCAAATTAACCCTTAGGCTAGCTAGACTAAGCTAAAACAAACTCAAAAACATAAAAATCATTAAAAATAGGATCAAATACACATACCATGCAAGAAGAAATGAAAACCAAAGCTTTTCTTCTCTTCAATGGTGAGTTTCAGTTCTTACTTAATTTTCTTTTTAATTCTTAAAATACCACATTACCCTTATCATTTATCAATAATTTCAATAAGACCTAGTCCATGGACATCCACTAACCCTTGAATTGGTATATTTATCATTCAAGTCCTTTAGTTTAACATTTCATAGCCATTGGACCCCTTTAACTAATAGAACTCAACTTTAACACTTTTTACAATTTAGTCCTTTTCACTTAATTAACCATTTAAACATCAAAATTTCTTAACAAAATTTTAACATGACCTGAATACAATCCCATAGAAATTAAATAAATAATAGTAATCCACTCGTCAGAATTGTGGTCCCGAAACCACCGTTTTTGACATCACTAAAAATGGGTTGTTACAAGCATGCCTCTTTAGGACGTCGTGCGTCATGCTAACCTGGGATGCTTTGCAACATCATGTTGCACTGCGGGATGTCTGTGTTATGCCACAACCATCGTTCCTATTAGTTTTTGGCCCAAATTGGCATCCTATACACTTAAATAGCCCATTAGTCACTTAAGAGGCCTAATTCGGCCTTACGGGTCATCGACTTAGCAGAAAATGTGTTTAAACACTTCTTTTTATTAACTTTTAATCCTAACCTAGTATTATCGAAATTGCAATATTTAATATAAAAGTTCTATGGAAAAAACTCGTTAAGTGCGAAAATGACCTAAAATAACTACTACAAGTGATGCCAGGTCAATAGGAATCCAAGTAATTATTTTGGATCAACTGTATTTACTCATAGTGGCTTTAGTAATTGGAAAATGGTACATGATAGATGTAATTGTGCTTTTTTGACATATATGGGAAAAGATCTGAATTCATTGCATAACAATGCACAACGAGTTTATATAGATTTAATGAATCAAGCTTAACATATTGAAGTATCACTTGATAGACAAACAACACAATAAATTGCATCTAATCATCTACATCTAAAAACTAGTACAGATGTTATTTGATGGTTGAAGTTTCAAGGGTGTGCTTTTAGAGGTCATGATGAAAGCTCGGGATCAAAAAATTGTGGGAACTTTCTTGAATGGTTATCACTATTAGTATCTTATGATGAGAAAGTTGAAGATGTTTTGAAAAGTGCACCACAAAATGCTAGTTATATTTCTTCAACAATACAAAAAAAGATATTGCAAATTTATGTTAGTAGAGTTCATAATATAATTCGTAAAGAAATTGATGACAAAAAGTTTAGCATTATTGTGCATGAAGAGAGAGACGAGCCAAAAAAAGAGCAAATGGCAATTGTTTTGAGATTTGTTCATAACCAAGGATTTGTAAAAGAACGATTTTTTTCATATACCCCATGTTAAAGATACTACAACATTGAGTTTGAAGAATGAGATTTTAAGGTTCCATTGCAACATAGTTTTGACATATAAAATATTTTAGGTCAAGGCTATGATGGAGCAAGCATTATGCATAGAGAATTTAACGACTTGCAAGCTTTGATTTGGAATGATTCTGTAACAGCCCATTTTTTAGTGGTGTTAGAAATAGTGGTTTCGGAACCTCAAATTTGATGAAAGAGTCTGTAAATATTATTATTTAATATTTTTCAGTCAAATATAATATTCTATTGAATTTTGATTTGATAATTTTTGGTAATTGAATGAATATTTAAGTATAAGTGGGTTGTCCCTAAAGTCAAGTGATTTTAGAAAATGAGGTATCGAGACCTTGTTTTTATAAACTGAGCCCATAAATATTTTTATTAAATATTTACGGAGTGGTTATACAGGTGTATTGAAATTTGGTCCAGAAATTTTGACATTTGGATAGTTAATTAAAGAAAAAGAACTAAATTGTAAATGCTGCAAAAGTTACTCGCTATTGATTTTTATGAATTAAATGACTTAAATAGTAAAAGTGAGAAATGTTATCTTGTAATTAGACCATAATTAAACATTATGGACGGTTGGTGGAAGTTTGGGTTGAAATTATATTAGATAAAAATAATAATTAATAAAATAAGGTATTTATAACATTAAAAAAATGGTCATCATCTTCTACTGAGCTTTTCTTCACTTAAATGAGAAAAGAAAAAGCTTAGGAACCATTATCAAGCCTCCAAGGTTCGGCCAAGCTTTACTCTTATGCATGGTAAGCCATTTTTAACTCGTTTCTTATAATTTTTATATTTTTAAGAATGTTACAAATTTGTCCTAGTTAAATTATGGATGGTAATGGAGTATACATAAGCCCGTATATGATCTGAGAAATGACGTTTTTGTTAATCATAAATTGAATTGGCTATATTTGGACAATTTTTGTTAAACTTGATTAATAATTATGCATTTATGAAGTATTCTATGTTTATTTAAGATAACCAATATGAATTGAATGTGTTCTATTTCAGTTATGACTATAGCATTCCATAACTCGAGTCTGACAATTGGAACAAGATATGGGTGATACAGTTTTTAGTACTAGAGCTACGATTTATTCGGTTCTCAGACTGAACGTAGCATGTATTGAGTCTAGAAATGCATGCCCTCTTATAACCTATGATAGTGTGAGGTCTTTTGACTAGAAATGATTCTATTTTTCATATAGATAAAAGATGTTATCTGAATCCAACTGAACTAATTTTGATGTTGAGAGTAATGTTCAATCCTCGATGCATGAGGCTGCTCATTGTGCATCTGTTTCTGAGGGTCAAGAAAGTGAGTCCTGTGGAGCCTTGTTCTATATGATGTTAGAATAATTTACCAACTTTATCAGAGTCAATTTTATGGCTCAAAAACCTCTAACCCCTCGTCTTCAAAGCCTTATACAACCAAATACTCATTGAATTCCCATTGATAAAGTCCAAAAGGATAGAGCTGAAGAGTTTTGTAGTAAAGTGAATAAATATTCGACCAGAGCTGGGTATTGGTTAGAAAACATACAGAGGGTTCTAGACGAAATGTTGTGTTCTTTCAAATATTATTTGAAGTGTGTCGTGTCACTGTTAAAAAAAAGAAGAAAAAGAAAAAAAGGGTTTCTCACTGGTACTCGACTTTAACTATTATGGTATTGAAAGAATGGGTTAACTGAGATTTCTTCGGAATTGAATTTCGAAAGAAATATGTCAGCAAACAATATTTAGACAAGAAGAAAAAGAAATTTCTTAAGTGAAAGCTAGGAAACATATCAATTACGGAGTATGAGCGATGGTTGTTCAACTTAGTAAATATGCTTATAAGATGGCGTTGATTAAAAAGGAATTGTGTATTTGTTTCCAAGACGGATTGAATAATGAGATTAAAATGCTTGTGAGTGCAATAAAATTTCATGAGTTCATAATCTTATTTGATCAGGCTCAAAAAATGAGGAAATTTGCTATCACGAGAAATAGAGCAAGGCAAGAGTTCGAGACTTCAATAAACAAAATGTATCTAGAACATTTTCTACTTTTTCGCGATAAAAAATTAAAGAATCGAGTAGTCGTTTTCAGTGCTATCAGGGTTTTTATGGCAGAGATAGAATGAAACAGAGTAATGTAAGACCATTGATGACTTCAATAACCAGTGCAGGTAGTGTCAGAAATGTATATAGACTTCAATACAACCATTGTGGCTGTAATCACTTTGGAGTGTATAGATTGAATGACAGATCCTACTTTAATTGTGGATCTCCCGATCACTTCAAGAAAGATTGTCCAAATCGAGTTGAATTGAATAGAGATCAGAATGTAAATCCTGTTGCTACTTTTACTAAAGGCAGACAACCAAGAATTTGAGGCACAACTAGAGTTAGTAGAAACGAAACAAAAGACATAGCGGTTTAGCTTCTGATGTTATTACTGGTACCTTTTCTATCTTTGACGTTACAGTATATGCACATTTGTATATATATACTACATTAGTAACAGAAAGAGTTTACAGGTAGAGCTGATTGATTATGTTATCAAAGTAATGAATCTTTAAGTTAAAGTCTCACAGTTGATTTAGTTTACAAATAGTGTCCACTGAGAATTCAGGGTTATGATTTTCTTGCTAAGTTGATGTTATTGCCTTTTAATGAATTTGACATTATTTTGATAACTATTTAGCTGATTTTTCATTATTTGGTAGTGAATTGTCATTAGAAATGAATTGAAGTGAGATGTCAGAACAGTGAATTGATATTTTTTGAATTTGCTAAGACTGATTATGCTTCAAATATGATTTCAACAATATCCGCATAGAAATTGATCTGAAAGGGCTATAATCATTTTTAGTTCATATTTTTGGATTATAGAATATCTAAAATGAAAGTTGATCGGCTACCAATAGTTTACGAGTTTATAGATGTTTTTCCAGAAAAATTATCGAGTTTACAGCCAGAATAAGAAGTCAAATTTACTATAGAGTTAGTGTCCAGATTGCTTCGATATTGATTGCTCTGTACATAATGACTTCAACCAAATTAAAAGAATTAAAAGCTTAATTGCAAGAATTAATCAACAGAGGTTTTGTTCGACCGAGTGTACCACTTGGAGAAGCACCTATTCTGTTTGTGAAAAAGAAACATAGGTTGATGCAATTGTATTTAGATTATCGAAAGTTGAATAAAATCACGATAAAGAATAAATATTCATTGCTTCGTATTGAAGACCTATTTGATAAATTAAAAAGTGCTACAGTGTTCTCAAAGATATCCTTTCGATTTGACTATTGTCAGTTGCGAGTTATAGATGTTCATGTCTCGAAAACAACCTAAAAAATCTATTATGGATATTACTAGTTTTAGCAATGCATTTCGGATGAACTAATGCTTCTGTAGCATTTATGGATCTAAGGAATCAGGTTTTTTAGCCACATTTTGACAGTTTTGTTATTATTTTATTGATGCTATTTTGATGTATTATAAAACTAATTTGTAGCATGCTCAATATTTTAAAATTTTGTATTATAGGCAATTTATTTAGAATTTCTTGATAATGGTATTGCCAATGACGAAGCCATTATAGGAAAACATCAAATTTGTTTGGTCAGATAAGTGCTAGAAGAGTTTTGACAGTTGAAAGCTTTATTAACAGAAGCTTCGGTACTAATTCAGTCTAAGTCCAAGAAGGAATTCATTATTTATAGTAATGCTTTACTCAGATGCTCATAAATTATGATGGTTTAATTAATTGTAGAATTGAGAGTTAAACCGTTATTGTAGAATTTGTTAGCTAAACTGGAATATATTCAGAATGCTCAGATCACTAATTCTAGTATGGATTGTGATAATAGTCTATATTTTTGAAATTAAATATGTGTGTTGAACAAATTTGAGATTATAGGAGACATCTTACAAGAGGCTTACAGCAGAGTCTATTTGGTTCAGTCAAATGGTGACAAAATGTGAAATGACTTGAGACAAAGTTACTGATAGCCTGGAATAAAACGTGAAATTTTAGAGTTTGTATCGAGATGTCTGGCATGTCAACAGGTCAAAGTTGAATATCAAGTTCTTTCTAGGTTATTACGATTTAGTTTGATTTTTGATTGAATATAAAGATGAATCAAGAAGAATTTCATATCTGGACTATATTTGATGTCGAGAAATAAAGACTCGATCTAGTTTATTATTGATAGATTGATGAAATTGGCTAATTTTATTCTGGTTAGAACAAATTACTCGTTTAGAATGCTAATTGAGATATATGTATAAGAGAATTTCATATTTGCACAGAGTGTCGTTGTATATCATTTATGGTTGAGATCCGAGATCACCTCTAGAATTTTTAGAGTAAACTTCACAAGGCTTTGGATGTTAAACTTAACAAACTTCACAAGGCTTTGGATGTTAAACTTAACTTCAGTACAACATTCCAATCACAGTCAAATAGGTAGTCAGAACAAGTAACACAAGTTCTAGATGACATATTATAGTGTTATATCATCGGGTTTAATTGCACGATAGCAAACTAGTTGGGATAGATTTAATCTGGAAAACCCGAAGAGTCTTTGAGAACACAGTAATCGAAATTATTTTCATGTAAGAAATTTCAAGGACAAAATTTTCTAGGGGGAGAGTTGTAACAATCCATTTTTCATTGGTGTCGGAAATAGTGGTTTTGGGACCAAAAATCCAACGAAAGAGTCTGTAAATATTATTATTTAATATTTATGAGTCAAATATAATAATATATTGAATTTTGATTTGATAATTTTTGGTAATTGAATGAATATTTAAGTACAAGTAGGTTGTCTCTAAAGTCAAGTGGTTTTAGAAAATGAGGTAACGGGACCTCATTTCTATAAATCAAACATGTAAATATTTAATATTATATAGGTGTATTGAAATTTGGTTCAAAAATTTTGACGTTTGGATAGTTAATTAAAGAAAAAAAGACTAAATCATAAAAGTTGCAAAATTACTCACTATTGATTTTTCTTAATTAAATGGCTTAAATAGTAAAAGTGAGAGGTGTTATATTGTAATTAGACCATAATTGACCAATATGGACGGTTGGTGGAAGTTTAGGTTGAAATTATATTAGTTAAAAATGATAATTAATAAAATAAGGTATTTAAAACATAAAAAAATATATGGTCATAATCTTCCACTTAACAATCTTCATCGAAATGAGAAAACAAAAAGCTTGGGAAGCCATTGTTATCCCTCCAAGTTTCGACCAAGCTTTACTTTAATGCATGGTAAGCTATTTTCACCCGTTTTTATAATTTTTATGTTTTTAAAATCGCAATTAGGTCTAGCTAACCTGAGGGTTAATTCGTAGTGTTAGAGTTAAGTGACACAAATCCTTATTTAAATTAAATACTGTGGTAAAATAAAATAAAAGTAAAATCCCTATAG
>CM025257.1:19938221-19964947 GCA_013677275.1 Gossypium schwendimanii
TTTTTGTTTCTTAAAAAAGGAACAAATTAATAATTCTCCTGTACGCCTAAAAAGGCTAATTCTTCTTTGGTTTTGATGCAAAAAGGGATTAACCTAATCCATTTCTATACCCCCATGGCAACTCAAACATTGCCAAAGTTTTTCCTTTTTGTCTTTATTCTTTCTTTTCCCTGCGATTAAAGGAATCAAACCAGGGAAAATGAAGAAGGTTTTATTATCTTTAGTATTATGGTTTCATTTTTTTTTCTTATTTTGATTTCCATTTTTGGTCATTTGTTCAAACAAGATGATTGAACGTTGAGAAAATTAGTTGGAAACTGATGAATGAGAGTAAGAAACGTATTTGATCCGTTATAAATGTATGAATTCCTTTGGAGAAAACTCCGCTAAATTAGCATTTTATGTTAGGCTGTTTCTATAGATTCTTTTTTTGTTTTTTTTTTTAACGCAATAGATTGTTCTGTCTCTAATAAATTATATTTGATTTTTCATAATTTTATTAATAAATTAAATTTAGTATTAATTGTAAATTTGTGTTAATATTATTAGTCATTTATGAATTTTTATCTAATCAACTATAAAAATTAAATTAAATACTAAAAAATTAACCTTATTACCTTTTAGTACCAAAATGTATAATTTTTTATTAAAATTCAAGTACCATATTAACTCCAAATAATAAAAAATACTACATTAAAGACGAGTAAAATTCGTATACCAAAATGATGTAATAAATCAATTTCAATTTATTTATTTTTTCATAAAGTTATAATAATGAACCCCAACATGCTCATGTCCTTTAGTGGGTTTGCATAATATAGATGCTCTTTTTAAGATAGACGTTCAAAAATGTTGTCTTAACATCTATTTGCTAGATCTCGTAATCGAGAATCGCCATTGCAATAGGCAACAATATGTAGATTAACTTGGGTATTGTAACCGGAGAGAAGGTTTATTTGTAATCAATACATTATTTCTATGTATAACATTTTGCTACAAGTATGCCCTTATAAGTTTCCACTTTTCCATATACATTCCTTTCCTCTTATAGATCCACTTACACCCTATGGGTTTTATCCCTTTTGGTAAGTGTTGGATCTCGTGCCTTGATTGTAGTATATTCATTTGTAAACTTATAAATTTTTTTTCAAATACATTGGTTAATAAAACAAATTCATTAATATACTTTGTATAATTTTCCTTACATAGGTTTTGTACACAAAGCAAAATGGAAGTAAATGTTGCTCATTGGTTGTCTAATATTTAACTAATACTAAGTGGTAGTACGTGGTCGGATCTTAATATGAAAATACAACTTATATTAGTAGACTAACTTAAACATGTCCTTAGTCTAATCGGAAATGAGCAAACTTAGTCTAATCAAAAATGAGCAAACCAATTAAAAGACTAATATGTCGTCTTTCAAGTTCAATTGGGGAGATGTTTTGTCTTGGGCATCGGAGTGGATGACTTCCAAAAGATAGAGACATAGATGTGACTGATTGGATTGACAGTACATCGGACTAGATCCAAGAAGAATAGATCCTGAATCCATTTATGAGTTTATTCACTTGTTATGTTCATAGTGTGACATACGTAAAGTCCGGGAAATGTTCGTAATTGGACCCGATGTGAGAGAGACCCAAAAATCCCTTATAGACATTAATGGGGTGACAACTCTAGTACGGATACTAGTTGTCATCCACCCTATACCTCTTCTAAGTAGGTTTTTTTTTTATTTGAAATAAACCACTACAACTTAACAAGGGTTCTATTTTCTCTTAGTAGAAATAGGTGACAGCGATAGGGCTATTTACACAACATTGAGATGTTTTTACTCTACCGAAAAATAGAGAGAAATTATTCTCAACTGTTAGGTATAGTTTTCTAGAATAACAATTCTACTGGTTTCTATTAAAAAGAGAGAATTTTCTTTTTCACCCTAAAAAGAGAGAAATTTTTTTCTAGTTCTATGTTTCGATTCAATTTATTCGAGCCCACACTCGAAGTAGTTCGTGGTATGAGAATAGCGGAGAAGATCATTTGGTTGAAAGTTGAGAACAACGAAAGTCCACTAAGTCAAAAACACAAGTATGAATTTGGTTAGGGTTTATTGCTATAAATATCACAAAATGAGCCGATTTTCAAATTTTTTATTTTCTACTGTGCAAGAAAAGCATTTTCAAACCAGATTTTTTTCCAACATTTGGTATCAAAGCCAAGGTGTGTTATGTTTATCGTGTAAATTGAGACTGAATCTCTCTTTTCATTTTGTTTGATTGATATTTTATAAGATGTGGCATTCTTATAATTATTCGCATGTTTAGGGGAATGTATGTGAATGAATGCTTTATTATATATTTGTTATATAATTATTAATTTTTTCCAAGGTTGTGCCTCTTAGGAAATAGATTATGGACTATCATCTCCACATAGGATTATTATTTTTAGTTTATATAGAATTATTGTGAGCTGGAAACAGACATAGGATATAAATGTAATTTTTTCAAAAAGGTGTCCATGACGAGGAAAAGATGGAGAGATGGCGGTTGAAGACACAAGGAATGCCTTGTGGTGAAAAACTATGTAATTTTTGGTTTTTCATTTATTTTCTAGAAATAGAACCATGGAAACCTTGGCTGACAATTTTTTTTAATTACCCATCTTATAATATATCCGTTTAATAATTGTTAATGATATAAATCTAACATATATGTATAAGATGATCCACATTCAATCAATTAAATATAATAAGTATGCTAATGAGAAAAAACATGTGTTGTGTTGTTCAATAAATTATTGTGAGAAGTGTGGTAATAAGAAGGTGCATGTTTAGGATTGAATCTAGCAAATAAAGGTTTGGTTTTTAAGTGGTCAAATAAGACTCACCTCTGTAACACCCCTAACCCATATTTGTCGTCAAAACAAGGTTACGGAGCATTACTGGAATTTATAGAACATGTAATAGACATTTCATATCACTTGGCATTCATATTTGAAATCAATCATAATATCCCATATAAGAGCCCTCGAGGCCCAAAACATATATTAGAAACAAGTCGGGACTAAACCGAGTGCTCAGAGTATTTTTTGCAAAATCTCAAAATTTTTTTCGAGGTACAGAGGACACAAGCCAGTGTGGTCAGGCCGTGTGGCTCACACGACCGGGTGCTCAGAGTATTTTTTGCAAAATCTCAAAATCTTTTTCAAGGTACAGAGGACACACGCCAGTATGGTCAGGCCGTGTGGCTCACACGACCAAGAGACACGCCTGTGTCTCAGGCCGTGTGGGCATTCAAAATAGGGCACACAGCCGTCTCCCAGCCCATGTCCATACCCATGTAACTCTTTGACTTGGGTCTCACGGCCAAGTCACACGCCCGTGTGCTAGGCCGTGTGAACATGAAAATTTACATTAAATAGGTGCAGAGGTCACATGGCCAAGCCACACGCCCGTGTGCCAGGCCGTGTGATCAATTTTGAGCATTTTGTTTTGAAAATTTAAAGATGCAGGGGACACACGACCGAAACAAATGCCCATGTGCTAGGCCGTGTGTGAGACACACACCTATGTCTCTACCCGTGTGGACGAAATAAGGTCATTTCCTAGCCATATTTCTTACCCAAATTTGCATTTCACCTACATAAACACTTAGATATGTTCTCAAGCAAATACAAGACATTCAAGTCCAACCAAAATCAAGCTTTATACTTAACATCTTACCACATCCATTCAAAAAAAAAAAAAATCTTTAGTTACCAAGACCATATATATATAAACTCATTTGTACCTAATTTACCAATTGCAAACCAACCATCATCATATTTATAAACTATCCATCATTCAACCATACTAGCACACATTAAACATGATAAGGCCATTTACATACATATCAAAATATGTTCATCACAAGCCATTCCAATGGCTAGTCACAACCAAAATCATTTTCATATTAACATTGGCTAGTTAACCTATACATGCCATTATATCCAAAAGTAATTTACTATTTATACCAAATTGGGCCGATGGATAGTGTGATATAGCTCCGACCAACTTCTAACCTTTATGAGCTTCCAATACTATAACACAGGAGAAATAAAACAGAGTAAGCATTTATTGCTTAGTAAGTTCGTATAACCGGAAATTAACTTACCATTCATTTATATTTAAAATAATCATGCAAAATTAAACACATATAACCTCAAGAAACATGTTAGTTATGTGCTTCATGTGAATATCAAGAAACAAGGATGAGCTCATCACGTAACAATTTTCATATACATATGTTTTCCACATCATATATTCATATAACATATACATTTCCATGATAATTCATCTCTAGTTTAGATTATTCCATGTTGGAACTTTGCCCATTGAATTTAATTGAAATATCAATGGATACACAAGTAGTACACTTAATTTGTACAAAACTGTAATCTGTCAATTCATATTCGGGAATGCTCATTATAGTAGAATCGATAAGCTCTCTCTCGAGCCATATAATGGAAAGCTCATATGAGCTATGTAACGGGAAGCTTATTCGGGCTGTATAACGGGAAGCTCATAAGAGCCATAATTAGGAAGCTCATGCGAGCTAATAACGGGTAGCTCCAAAGAGCCATTAATCAGGAAGCTCCGGATAGCCAATTATAGGAGAGTTCAAGCAAGCCAATACAAGGAAGCTTCGAAGAGCCAATAATCAAGAAGCTTACAAAGAGCCTTTAATCGGAAAGCTCACGAAGAGCTATTAACAGGAATCTCGAGAGGGCTAAGAATGGGACGCTCTTTCGAGCTGTGGTGTGTCCGCAACATATCCAGGACCACAACCAATACGGGAACCCTCTATCCATCGAATTTTATTTGTTCAAACGAGACTTTTCGGGCATTATCAGATATGTGACCGATTTTCATATGTGTCAATTGAATTATATACATACATAACATTCAATTTAAACATATAAATATACTCAATTTAGTAACAAGAACTTACTTCAACCATTGTTTGTGTACGCAAAATCTACTAATTCTACACCTTTTCTTTTCCACGATCTAACTCCGTATTTGGTCTATCCGGATCTGTACGACTAAATTTAACTCAATTTCATACAATTCACAACCAATTCAATTCAATTCACATCATAGGAAAATTAACATTTTGCCCCTATACTTTTGATTAATTCAATTTCGTCCCTGGGCTTAGAAAATGAAATTCATACAATTTAATCCTTATTCCAAGCCTAACTAATTTTTACATGTAACATTAGCAGCCCATGTATTTTATAAAATTTAGAATTTTTCCATAAATTGTACATATTTACAATTTGGTCCCTAAATCATAATTTCATCAAAATTCCCTTTACAAAAGTTGTTTATCGATCAACAACCTTTCATTTTCTACCATAAAACTTCATAATTCAACTATATTCATCCATGGAAAAACCCTATTACTTTGATAACTTTGCAAATTAATCCCCAAGATAGCTAAATTAAACTATTACGATCTCGAAAAATATAAAAATTAATAAAAACGAGACTTGAATACTCACGTAATTGAGCCCAAGTAAGCTTGTCTATCGTCAAGCTTCAAACTAGGGTTTTCATGTCTTTTGATTTTTAGGAAAGATGATAAATGATGATATTTTGTTTTATCTTATTATTTTTCATCTTTATTTTTCATCTTTCTAATTTTATCCTTTTCTTTTCTTAATTTTCCATGGATGAATCGTCATACTTATCTACTAACCCCTCTTAGTGGTCTATGTGCCATATAAGGACCTCCAATTTTGAATTCCATAGCTATTTGATACTTATAGATACTAGAACTCAACTTTTGCATTTTATACAATTTGGTCCTTTTCTTAATTAAACATGTAATTGGTAAAAAATTCTTAACAAAATTTTTATATGATATTCCTATCATACGGTAGACCATAAAATAATTTTAAAATAATTTTTCTTATGGACTGAAATTTGTGGTCCTACAACCACTGTTCTGATTTCACTGAAAATGGGTTGTTACAACTCTTGCCCTTAAAAAATTTTCGTCTTAGAAAATCTTACTAGTAAAGAGGTTCGGATATTGCTTTCTCATAGTTTCTTCCAATTCCCAAGTAGCTTTTTATATTCCATGCCATTGCTAGAGAACTTTTACTAGAGCTACCTTTTTATTTCTTAGTTCTTTTGTCTCATGTGCTAGAATTTTGATCGGTTCCTCACTATAAGTCATGTTAGGTTGAATTTCAACATTTGTCAGAAAGATAACATGTAAAGGATCTGACTGATATTGTCATAGCATAGACACGTGAAAGATATTGTGAATCTTTTCTAATTCTGGTGGTAAAGCCAATCAGTACGCAACAGGTCCAATTCTTTCTGTAACACCCTAAACCCGGCCTAAGAGTTACGGTCGAATCTGGTGGTGTCACATTGAGGTGTTTAGCGTAAAACTTATTGTTGTTGAAATCTTTAAAATCAGTTAATCATTTTGTTATTAAACAGTGATTCCAAAATGGGTTGTTCATTTCTGAGCCTGCATCATGAAAAGCTAATCACTTTTAAAACGTTATAAATTTTCCAAAATCTCATTTATTGTAGAAGTTTTTTTATGGTACGAAAACGTGGTGTTTTGAAAAAAACATACATCTTTTGACAATACGCATTCTTCTTCTATCAGATATGAATTAGAATAAGTAAAATCCCCAAATTAAAAGTTTTAAAGAAAAATTAAAGAGGCCTTTTTACATAAAAATATCAAAATTCAGTTACTTATAAATCAAAGGCTAAAAACAAAAGCTGATGCGGATGTGTGGCCATTATCGAGTCCCTCACAACACTGACCTGCCTACAATTAGGGATTACCTGTACAGTTAAACAGAGGGGTGAGTTTATGAAAACTTAGTGTGTATTCCTCTAACAAGCAAACAGTCAATTAAACAGTAGATAAATGCAGTTTGGGCCTGAGCCCACTATAGTAACAGTCCAGTTCAATGTGGGCCTAAGCCCTTTCCTATAATAGTAAACGATTAGGGCCTTTGCCTGTAACAATAACATATATCAGTCATGCAGTGAACAGTATGTAATATCATTAATCGATGCAGTAACAGTACAAAATCATTAATCAGTGCAGATATGTAGTTAGAAATCCTGCCCAATCCACCCTCTATACACCACTCCATCTCGCCAAACACACCATGTAAGGATAAAATCGACCCACCCAGCTAGACACACCAAGGCTAGCATCGGTTGTAGCACTAAATAGTATTGCAACAAAGCTACTAGTAAAATAAACAGCATATAGTGATCAGTAGGTCCACAGTCGTCTTGGGCGACATGTGCAACCTTATCAGTATGGTACACTTCTTCCAAATATAACAACCCATCCCCAAGTAATATATCGTAACATAATATCATAAGTGTATGCAAAATGTCATGCTCAATCATAGTCATATAATCATAGAACAAATGAGTCATACATAACATAAGGCCATAACAATCATTTCATTTCCTAGGGGTATAACAGTCATTTTACCCTATGAGGGTATTCGATCATTTTATCCTATGGGAGTATTTTGGTCATTTTACCCTATGGGGGTACTTCAGTCATGTTACCCTATAGGGGCCTATGAGGGTATTTCGGTCATTTTACCTTATAGGGGTATTTCGGTCATTTTACCCTATAGGGGTATTTCAATCATTTTACCTATTTTGGGGTCTCGGTGCAGATATCAACCTCTTGAAAGGTTCGTAGTCGCCTCAAGCGACTTAGGTAACCTAAATGGTCATAATAGTGTAAATGGGCCCAAGGCCCATTACTCAGCCCAAATGGGCCCACATGTTCGTACGGCCCGTTTAGTCCAAATTTTACCACGGCTATGAGATCTACATAGCCTAGTCCATTATTTGCCACAAATTGTGGATTTTATCCGTGTGGGGCCCACGAGCCCATTAAGCCCACACGGCCTATCTCTGCCCAACATGGCCCATTATGGCCCAACATCGCCCATTACAGTCGAAGCCCATGATTTGCGGATTGGGCTTACCACACGAGCGATCACAATGGGGTGTGTACACACCTGATTCCGCTAGTAATTAAACCACACTCCGAAAACTCCAAAACTGAAATCCACCAAAATCGCCAACCCAATTCCTTGAAGATGCACCAACCAACTCTTGGTCTCCACCTAAAACAAGAGTCGCAAACCTTCTTGTTAAACCCCTAGTCGAATTTCACTTTAAAATTCACTTAAACCTTACTTACCGATCAAGCATAACCGACTGTTGTTAGAGAAAAATCGTAGCTGAAATGAACTGGAGAAGGAGATTATAAGGGAGGAGTCGATATTTCCCTTGCTGGGAGGAGAGAAAATTGAAAAGAAACACAATCAATTAAAAACCTCAAGAGTACAAATATAACCCTTCATTTAGTAACTTATAAAACGAGACAACAAAACATCTAAATCACTTACCAAATTGACGATAGAGCATAGTGCAATATAGCAACGCAAGCGCGAAAAAATCGCAAAGGGGGATCAATGACTGAAAGAGGTAAAACAGAGAAGGTGATGACGAGAAGAAGAAAAAGAAAATTATGGGAAGAAAAATGTGAAAAGATGAAAAGAAACAAAAGATACAGCAGGAATTTACCAAGCAAAATTAGGCAAAGGGAGGAGCAAAATGACAAACTGCAGGCTAGAGGGAAAAGGAACTAATGTCAAAAATTTTGGGAACAATATGGGGAACCGATTTTTTTTGAAAAAAAAGAATCACAAGAATCAAAATAAAATCAATAATAATCTGATAATATGAGAATTCCCTTATTTTGCTCCTCAATCCAACGAAATACTCCCATTATCCCTTAATTTCCTCCAAAAATCACTCAAACTTTCCCACTACTTAGAATTTTAGCTGAACCCAAACTCTCACACAACACAAGCAGCAAAATAAGTCCTTTGTTTGTGCAAGGATTTGAACTCAGGACCTTAAACATAACCAACACTCCACTTAACCACTAGACTAGCAAGCCCATTCTGACATATTTTATCAACATTTATTTTTAAGTCTACTAGCTAGGGATAGGGATTTATTCAATTAAAAACAAAAATTTTGCCCAAGAAGGCTTGAACCCAAGACTTCTTAGACACTCCCAAACACTCCTAAATCACTCAACCACTGAAGCAGACATTCATTTATGTTACTTCTTTGCACAACTAAATATTTATGTACGGTCTTCTAACTGTTCCCTTGTTCAAAACCTATTTCTTCTAGGCCTAAAACTCAGGGTGTTACACTTTCAGTGTCACATATGGCTCGATAAATCGTGGACTTAGTTTTCCTTTACGGCCAAACCGAAGAACTTTCTTCTAAGGCGATACTTTCAAAAATACCTTATCGCCAACTTGGAATTCTATTTCATTTCGTTTAATATTCGCATAAGATTTTTGACGATCAGAAGCTGTCTTTAAACTGTCTCAGATCACTTTCACTTTCTCTTCGGTTTCACGGATTAGATCAATTCCATGTATCTTTTTCTCACTGAGCTCAGTCCAATACAATGGAGTTCTACATTTACGACCATATAGAGCCTTATACGGTGCCATCTTAATACTTGACTGATAACTGTTATTATATGCGAATTCGACTAAAGACATGTATTTTTCCCAATTTCCTTCAAATTCTAATACACAGCAGCTCAGTCCAATACAATGGAGTTCTATATTTATGACCATACAGAGCCTCATATGGTGCCATCTTAATACTTGACTGATAATTATTATTATATGTGAATTTGACTAAAGGCAGGTATTTTTCCCAATTGCCTTTGAATTTTAATACACAGCACCGAAGCATATCTTTAAGGATCTATATCACACATTCAGACTGACCATCCATCTGAGGATGAAATACGGTACTAAAATGTAATTGCGTGCCCAGAGCCTCTTGCTACTTGTTCCAAAATCAGGATGTAAACCGTGGATCTCTATCAGAAATAATGGAGACTAGTACTCCATGCAGTCTGACAATCTCAGAAACATATAATTCAGCCAATCTATCCAGGGATAAATCCAAACGTACTGGAATAAAGTGTGCAGAATTCGTCAAATGGTCGATGATTACCCAAATGACATCTTTCTTTTTCGGAGATAGGAGTAATCCTGACACAAAATCCATTGTAACTCTTTCCCATTTCCATTTTGGTATTGTTACTGGCTATAAAAGTCCTGAAGGTACCTGATGTTCAGCTTTAACTTGCTGACATATCAAACATTTAGATACGAAATCAGAAATGTCATGTTTCATCCTTGGCCACCAGTACATCTTTTTTAGATCATTATACATTTTATTACTCCTCGGATGAACAGACATAGTACCATTATGGGCTTCAAGTAAAATTTTTTGTGCAAGCTCCGAATTCTTTGGTACACAGACTCTATGTCGAAATAACAGATAGTCATCAGGTCCAATATAAAATTCTGAATTAGTAGTCAATTCACACTATACCCGTTTAGCTTGCAACTCTTTATCACTTTTTTGAGCTTCACAAACCTGTTGTAAAAACGTCGGCTTAACTTTTAACTCAGCTAATATTGAGCCATCATCAGACAATAACAATCGGGTATTCATTGCTCGTAAAGGAAACAGAGCATTTGTAACCACATTTTCTTTTCCCGGATGATAGTCAATAACTTGATCATAATCTTTTAATAATTCAAGCCGCGCTATCTCAGATATAAATCTTTTTGCAACATCAAATACTTTAAGCTTTTATGATCAGTGAATATGTGACATTTTTCACCAAACAAGTAGTGTCGCCAAATTTTCAAAGCAAATACAATAGCTACTAATTCAAGATCATGTATCAGGTAATTCTTTTTATGTGGCTTAAGTTGTCTAGAATTATAGGCTATTACTCTACCTTCTTGCATCAAAACATAACCTAATCCGTTCAATGATGCATCACTATAAATCACAAATTCCTTCCCCAGTTCAGGCTGAACTAGAACTGTTGCTTCGGTTAACAGGATCTTCAACCAGTCAAAGCTTTTCTGGCATTTATCAATCCACTCAAATTTCACATCTTTTTGCAACAATCGTGTCATCAGCGAAGCTATCACCGAAAACCATTGTACAAATCTCCAATAGTAATTGACTAATCCCAGAAAACTTTTAACTTCGGATACATTTTTCAGTGGCTTCAAATTAACAATAGTTGAAATTTTACTAGGATTAACTCTAATATCTTCAGCCGACACTATATGTCCCAGAAAACCAACTTCTTGAAGCTAGAATTCACACTTGCTAATTTTAACATACATTTGTTTCTCATGCAGTGTTTGCAGAACAATTCTCAAATAGTCAGCATGTTCATTTTCATCTCTAAAATATACCAAGATATCATCAATAAATACCACTACAAATCTATCCAGATAGGTCTGAAAATTCTGTTCATAAGATCCATAAATACCGCAGGTGTATTTGTCAAGCCAAACAACATCACAAGGAATTCATAATGCTCGTACCTAGTTTTGAAGGTTGTTTTCAGTTCATCCAAGTCTTTTACTCGTAACTGATAGTAGCCAAAACAGAGATCAATCTTTGAAAATACTGTAGCACCTTTTAATTGGTTAAACAAGTCATCAATATGGGGCAATGGATACTTATTTTTAATTGTAACTTTATTGAGTTGACGGTGTCCAATACATAATCTCAATGATTCGTCTTTTTTCTTAACAAACAAAACTAGTGCACCCCAAGGTGAGAAACTAGGTCGAGCAAAGCCTCTGTCAATCAGTTCTTGCAACTGTGCTTTCAACTCTTTTAATTCTGTCAGAGCCATTGTGTAAGGTGCTAGAGATATCAGTGTTGTTCCTGAAATAAGATCTATAAAAAATTCCACTTCTCTGACCGGCAGTAATCCAGTTAATTCTTTCAGAAACACATCAAGATATTCACATACCATTGGCACTGATTTAATCTTGGATTCAGACACTTTAGTGTCCAACACATAGGTAAGATAACATCATAACCCTTTTTGACATATTTTTGTGCTGACATGGCTAATATCACATTAGACAACCGATTCAAATTATTAGATTTAATATAGAGTAATTCTCCATTCTGACATTTCAACACAATATGCTTATGTTTACAATTTACCACGGCATCATGCTAAGTTAACCAATCCATACCCAAAATCACATCAAATTCATCAAATGACAATAATATCAAATCAGCTGGGAAACAGTAACCCCGTACCATTAACGAACAATTCTTACAAATTTTATCCACCATCACATACTGGCCCAGGGGTTCGATAAACCACAAATTCAATGGACTCAATAGGTAAATTTTTCTTATTCACTAAATTTGTGCAAATGTATGAATATGTCGAACCAGGATCAATTACAACAGTTATATTAGTATCAAGAAGAGAAAAAGTGCCAGTAATAACGTTTGGTGCAGAGGCATCTTCACATGTACGAATAACATATGTCCTTGCTGGTGCTCGTGCTTCAGACTTTACAGTGGAATCTTTTACCGTACCACGACTACCACTCATATTGTGGGGATTACGAGGTGGCCTACCTCTTGTAGCGGGGTTGCTCGGTCTTGAAGTTTAAACAATATCTTTCTTAGGCTTTTTTGAGCATCTCTGAGATAGTGGTCAAAGGAACCACATCTAAAACATGCTCTGCTTTTCATGCAGCACTCACCAAAATAAAGTTTATTACAATATTTACATCTGGGTTTGGGATTTCCAACACTGCTTGTACTTGCTACAGATATAGCCTGAGATCTCAGGTTAGAGCGTAGAATACTTCTGTCTCTCCCAGAATACCTTGTTGAAGTGGTAAAACGGTTATGATATTTCTTTGATTTCTTTAAAGCCGACTGTTGTTACTTTTCCATAAATCTTTTACTCAAAGTTCTGGCTTCCATCTCAACCTGTCTCTTTTCTTTACTCAATTCTTCAGCTTTATGAGCTCGGTCGATCAGTACCACAAATTCTTTTAATTCAAGAATCCCAACCAACAACTTGATATCTTCATTTAAACCCTTTTCAAACCGCTTCCAATGGCGATTTTAGTCGGGATGCGCTCCTTGGAATATTTACTCAGTCTGACAAATTCTCGTTCGTACTCAGATACTGTCATATTCCCCTTTTTAAGCTCTAAAAATTCCTTACATTTCTGATCTAAGAATCTCTAACTGATATACTTCTTTTTTAATTCAGTTTGGAAAAATTCCCAAGTTACCCTCTCCTTCTGTACAGCAGAAATCAGTGTATTCCACCACTGGTATGTTGAGTTTTTTAGTAGTGATACAACACATTTCAAACATTCATTCGGTGAACAAGACAATTCATTAAGAACTCTGATGATATTTTCTAACCAAAATTCAGCTCTTTCTAGATCATCATCAATTGTAGCTCTAAACTCTTCAGCACCATATTTACGGATTTCATCAATATGTGGCTTACCTATTCTAACAAGTTTTGTACCTTGAGGCATATCAGGAACTGGTTAAGAAACAGGAGGGGGTGGAGGTTGTTGTACAGTCGATTTTGTTCTTACATATTCTGTAAACCATTCATTCATCATTTAGAAGAAGGCTTCTTTAGCCTCTCCTCCTTGGCCCTCAGATACTAGCCTTCTACTACTAGATGTTGCTATTTGTACAGAAGCTTGAACATTGCTTTCAGCTTCTTCGGATTCAACTTGGTTGGATGACATTACTGTATGAAAAACATGTTTAAAATGGTCAGAAGATATCACACTATCACTGTTATATAATGGCATGTATAGCTAGACTCGTATACGGTATGTTAGTTTGAGAATTGACTAAATTGTAGCTCTGATACCAATAAATGTAAGACCCTTAACCCTTATTTGTCGTCGAAATAAGGTTACAGAGCATTACCAAAATTTAAAGAACATGTAACAGGCATTTCATATCATTTGGCATTCATATAAGAAATCAATCATAATATCCCTTATAATAGCCTTCGAGGCCCAAAACATACATTAGAAACAAGTCGGGATTAAACTGGGTAATAAAAGACTTTTTCACAAAATCTCAAAGTTTTTCAAGGTGCAGAGGACACACGCCCTTGTGGTCAGGCCATGTGAGACACGCCCGTGTCTCAGGCCATCTGGGCATTCGAAATAAGACACACGGTCGTGTCCTAGCCCATGTTTTCACCTGTGTAACTTTCTGACTTAGGTCACACGGCCAAGTCACAAGTCTATCTGCTAGGCCGTGTGAACATGAAAATTTTCACTAAATAGGTGCAAAGGTCACAAGGCCAGGCCACATGCCCGTGTGCCAGGTTGTGTGATCAATTCTGATCATTTTGTTTTAAAAATTTAAAGATGCAGGGGACACACGGCCAAAACACATGCCCATGTGCTAGGCTGTGTGTCACACACGGCTGAGACACACGCCTGTGTCTCTGCCCGTGTGGACAAAATAAGACCATTTCCTTGACACATTTCTCACCCAAATTTGTCTTTCACCTACATAAACACTTAGAGATATGTTCTCAAGCAAATACAAGGCATTCAAGTCCAACCAAAATCAAGCTTTATACTTAACATCTTACCACATCCTTTCAAAAAAACAATCTTTACTTACCAACTTGACCATATACATATATATAAACTCATTTGTACCTAATTTTCCAATTGCTAACCACCCATCAACATGTTTGTAAGTTATCCATCATTCAACCATACTAGCACATATTAAACATGATAAGACCATTTACATACATATCAAAATATGTTCATCACAAGCCATTCTAATGGCTAGTTACAACCAAAATCATTTTCATATTAACATTGGCTAGTTAACTTATACATGCCATTATATCCAAAAGTAATTTAATATTTATACCAAATTGGGCCAATGGATAGTGTGATGTAGCTTCGACCAACTTCCAACCTTTACGAGCTTCCAATACTATAAAACATAAGAAATAAAATAGAGTAAACATTTATTGCTTAGTAAGTTCGTATAATGGGAAATTAACTTACCATTCCTTTATATTTAAAATAAGCATTCAAAATTCATCCAAAGAAATTTGGCAATTTGCCTAAACACATATAACCTTAAGAAACATGTTAGTCATGTACTTCATGTGAATATCAAGAAACAAGGATGAGCTCATCACATAACAATTTTCATATACATATGTTTTCCACATCATATATTCATATAACATATACATTTCATATACATATGCTTATCCGGGCTGTATAATGGGAAACTCATAAGAGCCATAATCAGGAAGCTCACACGAACCAATAACGGGTAGCTACAAAGAGTGATTAATTAGGAAGCTCCGGATAGCCTATTATTGGGAAGTTCAAGCAAGCCAATATTGGGAAGCTCGGGAGGGCCATTAATTAGGAAGCTCATGAACAGCCATATATCGGGATGCTCATAAGAGCTGTGTTGTGCCTAGAACATATACAGAATCATAACCAATCGGGATGCTCTAAAGAAGTATTAACAAGAAGCTCGAGAGGGCTAATAACGAGATGCTCTTTCGAGCTGTGGTGTTTTCACAACATATGCAGGACTACAACCAATATGGGAAGCCTGTATCCATTGAATTTCATTTGTTCAAATGAGACTTAATACTTGTCGGGCATTATCGGATATGTGACCGATTTTCATACATGTCAATTCTACAATATCCATGCATAACATTCAATTTAAACATATAAATATACACAATTTAGTTACACAAACTTACCTCAATAGTTGTTCGTGTACGCAAAATCTACTAATCCAACACTTTTTCTTTTCGACGATCTAACTTCATATTTGGTCTATCCGGATCTATACGAGTAAATTTAACTCAATTTAATACAATTCACAATCAATTCAATTCAATTCACATCCTAGGAAAAACTACTATTTTGCCCATCATTTTGATTAACTATAATTTCGTCCCTGGGCTCAAAAAATGAAATTCATACAATTTAATTATTATTCCAAGCCTAACCGATTTTTACATGTAACATTAACAGCCCATATATTTCATAAAATTTAGAATTTTTTTATAAATTTTACATCTTTACAATTTAGCCCTAAATCATAATTTCATCAAAATTCCCTTTACAAAAGTTGTTTATCGATCAACAACCTTTCATTTTCTACCATAAAACTTCATAATTCAACTATATTCATCCACGAAAAAGCCCTATTACTTTGATAACTTTGCAAATTAATCCCCGAGATAGCTAAATTAAGCTATTACGATCTCGAAAAAATAAAAATTACTAAAAACGGGAGTTGAATACTCACGTGATTGAGCCAAAGTAAGCTTGTCTATATTCAAGCTTCAAACTAGGGTTTCCATGTCTTTTGATTTTTAGGAAAGATGATAAATGATGATATTTTGTTTTATTTTATTATTTATTATCTTTATTTTTCATCTTTCCAAATTTATCCTTTTCTTTTCTTAATTTTCCATGGATGAATCATCATACTTATCTACTAACCCCTCTTAATGGTCTATTTTCCATATAAGGACCTCCAATTTTGAATTCCATAGCTATTTGATACTTATAGCTAATAGAACTCAACTTTTACATTTTATACAATTTGGTCATTTTCTCAATTAAACATGTAACTAGTAAAATTTTTTTAACAAAATTTTTATACAATATTCCTATCATACGATAGACCATAAAATAATTTTAAAATAAGTTTTCTTACGAAATCAAATTTGTGGTCCCGAAATCACTATTCCTATTTCATTGAAAACGGGCTGTTTCAACCTCTCTTTCCTCAGACCCTACTTGGGGCATGGTTCGCATTCACTTATTTGGTTTTTCCCTTAAAAAATCTGTGGAGAATCAAAATTATTCATTTTATGAATAAATGAATATGAAAAGTGTAAAATTGTAATAAGATGTCATGCATGTATGAGATAAGCAAGTTATATAGTTTAGAAAAGAATGGCACATGTGCTTGTCATGCATATATGAATCATACAAGATTGAAATTGAAAATTAAAAACCTTGCATGTTTTTAAAATATTTAGTGGGAGAATGTAATGCCCCAAAATTTGGGCCTAGAAGTATTTGGCCTTGAGCAAGGGAATGGTTAGGAAACTATGCACAAAAGTATGTGTCTTTAGTGGTTAAATGTTCTGAAAGGAGTTGGAAAAGTCCTGGGTTCAAACCTGGGCCTTAGCAAAAATTTTAGTTTTAAGTGGATAAAACCTTAGATGCTTGGATGTAGGCCTTTTAAATTATTTTGTTAAAAAAATGTCATAAGGAAGCAAGTGGTTTAGTGGTTGTGGCATCATTAAGGTTACAAGGGAGCTTGGGTTCAAGTCTTGGCTCTTACAATTTATTCTGGTTTTTCTTTTAAAGGAACCTGGACTTTAGCCTTTAGACCTTTTAATTCATTGAAGGTAAAATATGGTACAAAAGAGCTTGTGGTAAGGTGGAAAGTGGCATGTTGGGCTATTGAGGGGGGCTTGGGTTTGAATCCCATTGTAAGCAAAAAGGATATTTATTTTGCTAGCATGAGGCGACAGGAGTTTGTGGTGGTTTCGAACTCTGTTGGGTGAGAGTTTGAATGGGTCTTCGAGGTTGTTATGGAAGATATCAAGTAGGGATAAGGGGAGAGATTTAAGGAGATTTTCAAGGGATTTGGAGGAGAGGAGTGTTGTAGCCGAATTGTGCAACTTCTATGTGCAAATCCAGCTAGGGGAACTCATTTGGTGCATTTCAGCAATTGATGAGTGTATAGGTGCCGAATTTCTTCTCTAACATTTGGGGTTGTGGACTTCTCTTTCTTTTTCTGTAGTGCCGAAACTAAAACTAACCACTCGTACATCTTTTTGTTGGGTTCCCTCTAGTTCTTTTTGTGCTACGAAACTGACCATTCGTGTTATTTTTTCTCTGTATCTTTGCTATGCTCTTTTTCTCTTATTGGCCGAACCTAACATCTATTTTTCCTTATTTCTTCTGCAATCGGATTCTTTCATAGCCTAGCCAAACCTTCCCTTTCTTTTCTTTTAACTTCTGTTCACCTTTTATTCTGGGATGGCCGAATATTACTATTGTTAATCCTTCTCTGCGTTGATCTACTGCAAAGGTTTTGACTATCGGTAAGTGATTAAAAGCTATTCTCTGCTTTTCTTTTAAAACTGAATGCACCTATGTTCTTCTATTATTTCTCAAAACTGAATAACCTTACTGACCAATTGTTATTTCATTTCTCACGTACTGCACTCATTGCTATTTAAGAGGGTTCGTCGGGAGTGCTGAGGCATTCAAGATTCTTCCTTCTTTTTTCAATTGTATATTTGAAGGGGGTAAGTTGGCTTGTTTGTCGTTGGTGCTGTGTTTTAATATTGGGGCCTTAAGTTTTATGTTTTTGTAAACAACCCATTTTTATAGGTTTTATTGTTCAGGAAAATAATCTGTGAGGTCGAGTAATCGATTCTTACTTGGCGATCCAAGGGCATTAATCAATTCTTATTCATTCAAGGTGAGTAGTGAGTGACGATTTTGGTTTAAGTATTGTGAACGTTAATGATGGGAAAACTGACGGTATACCTTGAATAAATGTAGGCCTTGGTGGCAAACTGTTCACTCAATTTTTTAATCAGGTGTGTATCTATACATCGTAAATCATTACTGTCGTAAAGCCGAAAAAGTGTATGTGATCACACTGTCTCTTTTGTGAATCGGCAAAAGTTGAAAAGCTGAAAAGCCAGAAATACGACGATTGAGGCCACATGGGCGTGCGAACGCTCGTGTGGTGAATCAAGCCCACAAAACATGGTGTCAGACTGTAGAGGCCACCATGAATGTTCTCGTGCTCTTGGGCTGTTATGGGCCTAGTTGGGGTCGTGTGGGCCCAATGGGCTCGTGGGCCTCACACGGATAAAATCCACATTAAGTGACAAATATTAGACTGGGCTATGTATTTCATATAGTCGTGATTGAATTTGGGCAAAATAGGCTACACAAGCATGTGGGCCCACTTGGGCTGAATTTGGGCCTTGGGCCTATTTACACCGTTATGACCTTTTGCGTTAGCTATGTCGCTCGAGGCAACTGTAGACCTTCAAAAGGGTTGTTATATAACTAAAATACCCTTGTAAGGTAAAATGACTGTAATGCCCCTAGAGGGTAAATGACTATTTTGCCCCTCGAGATTAAATGACTAATTTGTGCTATAGTTTGATTGACTTAACTGTGAACGATATCACTGATTCTGAGCATGACATCCTGCATTCACATATGTTACTATGGCATGTCATTCTGCATGGGGTTGGGTTAATATTGACGGAGGAGAGTATGGCTTGTAGTCGTTCTGTTTAAGGCTTACTACCTTTCTTCTTATGGCTTTTAGCCGCTCTATTAACTGGCAGCGTTGCTACGATATTCATGGCTTTTAGCCGTTCTGTCTACTGTGTTGAGCTGTTCTATAGACTTAGTGCCGTAACTGGTGCTAAGCTTGGGGTGTTGGCTGAGTGGGTCGATTTTATCCCCAAATGGTGTGTTGGTTGGTACAGGTGGTATATTGGTTGGATTGTGCTAGATTTCTGTCTGCATATCTGCATCTAATACTGATTCTATAATGGGATTAGGTCCACCTGGTTTTGTTAATGGGCTCAGGCCCAGTCTGTTTCTGCAAACCATATATCTGACTATTTATATTATAAAGGATTATACACTGAGTTTTAGCAAACTCACCCTTCTGTCTAACTGTGCAGGTAATCCTCAGCCATAGACGATTCGGTGTTGCGAGGGACTCGGAGGTGGCCACACAACTGTTGTTATTTTACACATGCTTTTAATTAACGCTAAATTTTGAGTTGGGTTTTGTTATGTAATAAGGCCGTTTAAGTTTGATAAATTTTTAATTGGGCTTTTACTTTCTTATTTTTAACTGCTAGTTTAGGAGAAGACGTATTTTCAAAATGATTACTGTTTACTAAAACACGAAACTGAAACTTAGAGTTTTCAAAGCTTCCGCGATTTTGAATAACCAGTTAAGACAACATCAGATAACAAAACAAATGATTTGACTTCAGTGTGACACTCCAGATCCGTCCAACTTAGAAACGAATTTACCAACGAGTCTAATTTTCGAAGGACACTTCAGTGTGACACGTCAGATCCATCCATAACTTCTAGGCTAGGTTTGGGGTGTTATAGAGAAGGTCCCTAAGAAAGACGTACGACCTTTATCAATGGTCTCTTGTGATGGCATAGCAAGTGCACTACCCTACGGTAGGATTGCTATGTGAATTTCAATGAGAAGATTTCCAGAAAGAAAGAAGAATTCTCTTGTGATCAAATGATAATTGGATTAGCCCTTGTGGTAGGCATTATCATGTAATAGATCAAGAAATTCTATCTTCAAAAGATGACAACTAGTCAAAGCATGCTACTCAGTGAGATTGTCCCACAATAACTCATTTTTGGTGCATGATGTGATAGATGTTGAGTTGATAATGATACACTCAAGATCTTCTAGTTAAGTAACTCCTTACAGAGCTCTACTTAAGTTAAAATGACAACCAAATGTTACATGATTATTCGTACGTGTGAATGCCTAAGGATTTAGGTTCATGTACTAATTGGATAGAAATCCATGTTTTTACTAGTAGATCATGATCACCCCATAGTGGATTGATTCAATGGGTTTGGGAATTATATTGCAATGACTTAAAAATGTTTTTTAGGGTTTAATGTAAGACACATGCATCATTTTAAGGCATATAGTAATGTAGCAAAATTTTCCAAACATTTGCTTAATGCAAAGATATTAATTTATGAAAGTTTTATTTTAAGTTTGAAAATGACACCAACTCGTTTATTGAACATACTCACTAAAAACAAACTAAATAGAAACAACTATAAAGAATGAAAAAGAAACCTGATAATTGTCCTGAGTTGTGAGAAACTTAAAATAATTTTTTATACTAAGTGTCCTTAGCCACTCAAGTGAAGGCTAAAAAACATTGGGAAGAGTCTGATGAGATAGCTCATTTCTGTATGCTGACAAGTGCAACCAACACTTTGTATAAGCAAATGAATAGTTGTAAGACTACTAAAGCTATTCTAAATAACCTACAAGACATGTTCGAAGGCTAAGCTGCCTTGGCCCTACAGTCTGCTATAACTAGTTTGATAAATGCTTAGAAAAAGCTCGACACTATGGTTAAAGACCATATAATCACTCTTATAGGCCAATTTGTTGATGCAGCGAACAATGAGGCCAATTTGGACCAGAAAACCCAAATTGAGATGGTGTTCAAAAGCTTATCCAAGGTGTTTGTTGGATTTCGGGCCATTTATAACCTTGGAAACAAGAACTTGACGCTTACATAGCTCATGAAGCAACTATAGTCCTATGAGTTGATGTTGAATGGCGCTCAGTCGGTCTAAAAAGTTATAGCAAACATAGTTATCACTTAATCCTCAAAAGGGAAGGGAAAGCACGCTAAGAAAGGCAAGGTTAAGGCCTTTGGGCCCCCACAAGTGGAAAGGAAGATAATCAGAAAGCCTAAAGACTTATCTAAGTCTAAATGCTTCTTTTTCAGCAAGAAAGGACACTTCAAGAAAAATTGTAAAGAGTGGAAGGGATACCTAGCTACCAAAGGCAAAGTATGGAACTTTTAATGATAAAAGCTTGTTTAGTAGAAGATTCAATAGACCACTAGGTCATTGATTTGAGAGCCGCTACTCATGCTTTTGCTTCTCTACAAAGGTTTAAGGAGACAAAAGATCTTAGAGATAAGAGCTTATCGTTGCAGACCAGGAACGAGACCAATGTGGAAGCTGAAGCAGTGCAATATATACGTCTTTATTGTGATAATTTTAGGAAGATTATTTTAAAAGACATTTTCTATGTACCAAGTTTTAAAAGAAACTTAATTTCCGTTGCATGTTTATATAAAGAAGGTTTTACCGTGACTTTTAATAATGGAATTGCAATATTTAGAAATTGTAATATTATATGTAATGGATAGATGTCAAATAATCTCTATTTATCAAACCAAAGATGTATGCACTACTTGAGAGTAGAATATCGAATAAAAGACTCAAAATTTCTCACTCTAATGAAGCGTACTTTTGACATTTGAGACTTGGTCATATTAACCGAGAAAGAATCACTAGACTTGTGAAAGATTAAATTTTAAGTTCAGTTAAAAATGTTGATCTTCCACAATATGAATCTTTCTTGGAAAGTAAGATGACTAAGCGAACTTTTAATGCTAAAGGAACGAGGGTCAGAAATCCTCTAGAACTTGTACACACTGATGTACGTGGCGCCATTAGCATCAGTGTAAAAGGTGGTTACGAGTATTACGTAACCTTTATTGATGACTATTCCAGATATGGGTATGTATACTTAAGGCACCACAAGAGTGAAACCTTTGATAAATTCAAAGAGTTTCGTGTAGAAATAGAGAAACAACTAGGTTTACCCATAAAGGCACTTCGGTCTGATCAAGATGAAGAATATTTATCTGATGTGTTCTTAGGGTACCTCATAGAGAATGAGATTCTATCCCAATTAACCAGGTCAGGCACTCTACAACAGAATGGCATGAAAGAGAGAAGAAATCGAATATTGTTAAACATGGTACGTTTAATGTTATGGTATTCAAAGCTGTCAATCTCTTTTTGGGGATATGTTGTACAAACGACTTGCTATAGTTTGAATGATGGGCCAAAAAAGGCAGCATCAAAAACCCTATACGCATTGTGGTATGGAAGGAAGTCGAATCTTAATCATTTTAGGATTTGGGGATACCTAGCCCATGTATTGGATAAACATACTAGAAAATTAGGCTCACAGTTAGAATTGTGCATGTTTGTAATATATACAAAGGGAACAAAAGGTGGTTTATTTTATAACCCAAAAGATCAAACTGTTATAGTCTCAACTCATGCTACTTTCCTTTAAGAAAGTTACATGAATGACTTCAAACCTCGGAGTAAAGAGGTACTTAAGGAGCTTTCGGGAAATATACAAAACCCTATGGAAACAGTTTCAAAACCAACTCTTAATAGTAGACTTGCAAACGATAAGCAACATAGGGAGTTTTATATAGCGGGAGGGTCTCTAGTAGGCCTGAGTTATTCCAATCTGGTGGAAGTCTTTTTAACATTAAGTCTGTCGGATAGGAAGATGATGACCCACTCACATGTGATGAAGAGATGTAGAGTGATGACTCCAAGCTTTAGGAAATAATTATGAAAATTGAAATGGGCTCTATGTATTCTAACTCAGTGTGAGAACTTATAGATTTACCATAAAGGATAAAACCTATAAGGTGTAAGTGGATCTATAAGAGGAAAAGAAATGTGGATGGAAAAGTGGAAACTTATAAGGCCAAACTTGTAGCAAAAGGTTATACCCAGAAAGAAGGTGATAAGTGCTAAAAGTAGCATGTTTTTATACTTTGAAGAGCATTTGGGACCAAAAGAAGTGAAAAATGAGCGAAAAGCAAAAAATTGAAACTATGGAAAAATGCAATTTTTAGGTTTTTCGAGCATTCTAAGACATATATATGACAAAAATAAGAAGATAGGAGAGACCCGTCATAGAATACTCACGAAAACAAATTGGAAAACACCATTGAAGCCGATTCTAAAGTAGATTTCCATCAAGATTGAAGATTTGCATTTGATTTCTTTTGAGATTATAATGAGTTTCTTTGTTTCTTTCGATTATACTGTGTTTTGGATGTTTTTATTTTCAAACATGAACTAATTTTCTAAATACCTAGGGGAGATGAAACCTATGATGAATTATGTCTTTGGATTTTTATTTTATGCAATAAATACGTTGATCTTATTCTCAATAATGTGTGCTTAATTCTTGGTTTGATATTTCTAAATTATTGATCCATGTTTGATGTGATTAAATCAGAGGAGGAATAGACCCAGTTTAAGAGTAGATCTTGTATGATTGAGTGTAGTTATATGCAATCCTAGAAATAGGACGGCATAAATCTATCGGATTAGAGTCAAATCTAATATGAGAATCCATAGATCAAGTTAAGGCGATAATATGGGTTTTAATTAGAAAGAAATTTCAATTAATCAGCCTAGAGTTAGTTGCTCTTACTCTCGAAAGAGATATTAGCCTATTTTAGGGATTTCTATGGATTAAGAAACTAAGTAAAGAAATTGTGTAACTTAGATTAATAGTGACAGATGAAATCTAGGTGAATTCTTTCCTAGGTATTGTTTTGCTTCTTAGTTGTTAACCGTTTATTTTCTTGCTTTGTTCTTTGTTGTGTTCGTTAGTTAATTCATTTAGTTAATTTTAGTTTTTAATTAATCAATCGAATTATTCGGTTAAATAATAGAAAGAAAGTAATTACTAGCACTTTTAGTCTTCATGGGAAAGATATCTTTACTCATCATAGCTATACTATTAATTCATAAGTATCCTTTCCTTAGTAAAATTTTTAGTTATTTCATAACGCATCAGAAGGCATCGATTACAAAGAAACCTTCTCTCCGGTTGCCATGGTCAAGTCAATTCGCATATTACTATCCATTACGATAGCTGTCAATTACGAGATCTAGCAAATGCATGTCAAGACAACATTTTTAAACAACTATCTTAAAGACAACATCTACATGATGCAACCAACCTGATATATATCTAAAGGAAATGAGCATAAAGTTTTCAAACTGCTTAGATCCTTATATGAACTTAAGCAAGCATCCCGCTCGTGGAATCAAATATTTGATCAAGACTTTTGGATTTCAGTAAAATGCAAATGAACCTTGTGTTTATAAACATTAAGGGGATGTAAAGGTGGTCTTTCTCCTTTTATATGTCGATGACATTCTATTCATTGGGAATGATGTAGGGACATTGGTGTCGGTTAAATTGTGGTTAACCTAATAGTTTAGCATTAAGAACATGAGAGAAGCCAATTTTGTTCAAGGCATTTGAATATTAAGAAATCAAAAGAACAAAGAGATAGCATTATCTCAGGCTTCATACATAGACAAGATATTGGAATGTTATTCAATAACCGAATTGAAGAAGGGAAATTAACCTTCCGTATTAGGATTACACCTCTCTTTATAGGATTATCCTAAGGCAACAGAAGAAAGAGAGAGCATGAGAAAGGTTTCTTATGCTTCAGCAGTAGGAAGTCTAATGTGTTATATGTTATGCAGGCGTTCAAATATTTGTCTTGCAGTGTGGTTGGTAATATGATATCAGACGAATCCAGGACCAAGAAACTGGTAAACAGTTAAGCATATACTTAAGTATTTACGAGGAATGAGGGATTATATGCTTTTGCATTCCAAAGGAGATCTTACTCTTATCGAATATATTGATTTTGACTTCAAAAAGTATAGGGATTTGAGGAAATCAACATCGAGCTGTGCTTTTGTCCTAGGCAATGGATCCATAGTGTGAACAAGTGTCAAACAAGGTTACATTGTTAACTCACTATGGTGGGCCAATTGTGAGTTATGAAAAAGCTATGACACTAGAATAGTGCAGATATAGCTAAACCTAAAACAGACCACATAAGGACAAAACACATTAAAGGAGACAAAAGTTTATGACGGAATAGTGGATGTAGGAAAAAATCATATTTGAGGACAAACCCTAGGGATTTGTTTAGCCAAGACTCTTATAGCTAAAGAGCTCTTTGGGGAAACATATAGAGGGTATAAGAATGTGAAACATGGCTCATCTACTTCACTAGGGCAAGTGTGATACTTTTGGATTTGGTGCCCTAAGTTTAGTATTTTTGTCGAAGTACACTTGTAATTTTTTCGAACAGATTGGTTAATAAAATTATTCGTAAATTACATTAATATTTTGTACATTGTCCTCAAATGGTTTTGCACACAAAGAAAAATGGAAGCAACTGTTGCTCACTGGTTGTCTGATGTTTAACTAATATTAAGCGGTATTACGTGGTCGGATCATAATATAGAATATTAACTTATATTAGTAAACGAATCTAAACATGTCCTTAGTTTAATCGAAAATGAGCAAACTGATTGAAAGACTAATATGTCGTCTATCAAGTCCAATTGGGGAGATGCATTGTCTTGGGCATCGGAGCGGATGACTCCCAGAATATAAAGACATAGATGTGACTTACTGGACTACAGTACATCGGATAGGACTCAAGCATACATCGGATAGGACCCAAGCAAAATAGATCCTAAATTCGTTTATAGATTTATTCACTTCTGAAGTTCATAATGTTGGAAAATTGAGTTTGGAAAACACAGCGAAAAATAAATTTAAGGAAAAACCAAAGTTTAAATTATTTTTTTCCAAAACAATAACTTGGTTGTAATATCTGAAGTAATAAACACTTAATCAAAATTGTACCTTTTCGATTCTTCTAGGATGAACACTTCGACTGAGTAGTCTTCTTTGCTATCTTCAAGCTCACATTTGCTGAGTGTGGGCTCACTTCAAATGAGAAAATTTTTCACAAAAATTACCAGTGGGGTAATTTCATAATTTCTCTAAACTTTTAGGCCAAGTTATAAATAAAAAAAAATCTATTGAAATTTTCTAAAATAATTTCATCAGAGAATTTTCTCTCCATAATTTTCTCTTGAATTCAAGTGTGTGTAAAATAATGACCAATGCTCTCTTTATACAAGGAGAGTTTAAAGAGTTCAATTGTGATTAAACTTAATCACTTTAAGATTAAATTAATATAATATTTATT
>CM025257.1:19970756-19983379 GCA_013677275.1 Gossypium schwendimanii
AAATATGATAAATCAAGTATGTTATTACAACCATCTCATGATTGATCTTTGGGCATACTCTAACACAAAACATAACAGTTAATATGCAGTCAAGCTGCCAAATTATAGGTGAAAGGTTGCTGTACATATTACTTCTTCCACATATACAATTCCCAACCCAAACACAGATACATAATACAGAATTAACAGAATTAACTTGCTTGTATACAGATAACATATAGTTACTCAAACAGAATAACCATACATAAATATCAATGTTCTTCTCAAATAAGACTATTAGAACATCAGATCTCATGCATTAGGGTTTGGTTAGCCCTTACCAACCCTAGGTAGGCCCACAGTTGATCGAAATAACCTATACGACCATAAGAAAAATTTTACAATTTTGGGCCCAAATGCCCGTGTGGCCCACACGCCCAATCTGTCCTAGCCTGTGTGGCCCACATGACCACACTCATCCCCACATGCCCGTGTCCTTCGCCTGACCACGCTTTTGCCAGACACATGGTTGTGTCTTGCACACATCCAACCACACGATCTGCCACATGCCCGTGTAGGCGTGTGGCATCAACAGACTGTAGTTTCGGCTTTCACTGAATCTCTGTTCTTCCTGTTAGGAGTACACACTTGGTATAGTTTTGATGCTACAACACTCCCAAGCCCACTAGAACCTAAATATAGCATTTCAATGACCTATTAGCAACCAATTTATAATTTGACAAAACTAAACCGAGCAACGCTCATAAAATTACCACCGTAAAAATGACCACACATAATAAACTAAACCGTTTGAGCGAAAATCACGCCTTCTCCTACACAACATTCCATAGAAATCAAATTCTCTATAATCAACGTTGTGCTACTACAACAAAAAGGAATTCAAAAGCTTATCGAAACTGCACGAAGAATAGGAAAAGTGAACAAAAATTGAAAGAAATGGAAGAAAAAGGAGCAAGGAAATCAATGAGGAACAAAAAGGTGAAAACGATAAAAAAAATGAAGAAGAGGCAGAAACTGACGTCAAATTTTGGGAAGAGAGAGAAAAATAAAAAATAAACTAAAATAATAATAAAAAACCTATTTGAGTAATATCCTAACTCTCTATAACAACCACATCCCAGAATATCCTCCCCACTAACCATATCCAACTGCTTTAGACTCCCAACTCCACAGAACCTCTAAAAGACAACCAGAACAAAAATTATCACCCATGCTCACGCAGGGATTCAAACATAGGACCTCCAACACACTAACTCCTTACCACTTGAACCAGTAGACTCATTCTGATATGGCTTATAAATAATTTTATATAAGCCCACCCACTAGGGATAAGGCTTGAATAAAAAATAACAAAATTTCCAAAAGTGGGACTTGAACCCAAGACCTCATACCCATACCCAGAACAGTTAACTACTGAAGCAAATACACACTTATGTCAGATTGAAAAAAAATAGACTTAAATTAATCAGGACGTTACAAATCTATCCTTTTAAAAGAAATTTTTGCCTCAAAATTTACCTGATTCGAACAGATCAAGATACTGCTGACGTATCAAGTCCTTAGGTTCCCACGTGGTTTCCTCAGTGCCATGATTTGGCCACAGAACCTTTACTAGTGGAATGGGCTTCCTCCTCAGAATCTTAATATCTCGATCCAAAATCTGGACCAGCTCTTCTTCAAACCTCAAATCTGTTCTAACATCGATCTCCTCAACAGAGACAACATGAGATGGATCACACCAATACCGCCTTAACATTAAAACGTGAAACACAACATGGATACGGCCAACTCTAGTGGTAGCTCTAACTGATAAGCGACCAGTCCCACACGCTTTAGAGTCCGATACGACCCAATAAACCTGGGGCTCAACTTGCCCTTACGACCGAACCGCAGAACCTTCTTCCATTGAGATACATTAAGAAATACGAAGTCACCCACAGAGTACTATATCTCTCCTTTTCAGAACTATATAAGACTTCTGTCTATTAGAAGCCCTCTTTAGACGATCCCGAATCAATCTAACCTTACTTTTCATCTCGAAAACCAATTCAAGACCCAAAATCTGTCGCTCACCCGACTCAGTCCACCATAGTAGAGTACGACACTTACGACCATAAAAAGCCTTGTAAGGTGCCATCTGGATGCTAGACTGGAAATTGTTATTGTAGAAGAACTCAGCTAACGGCAAAAAATCCTCTCAAGTACCTAGGAAACCAATCACACAACTCCAAAGCATATCCTCCAGTATTTAAATCATCCTCTTAGATTAACCATCGATCTAAGGCTGGAACGCAATACTGGAGTCCAATCTCGAACCCAGAGCCTCATGTAGTTTCTTCCAGAACCGAGAAGTGAAGCAAGGATCCCTATAAAAAATTATCGAAACTAGAACCCCATGCAGTCTCACAATCTCAAAAATATATAGCTTCACTAACTTTTGCAGAGAGTAGTCTGTCCAAACCGGAATAAAATGGGTGGACTTGGTCAATCGATCCACGATGACCCAAATAGAATCCTTCTTAGTGGGTGTCAAGGGCAACCCACTAACGAAGTCCATCGTCACTCGTTCCCATTTCTATAAGGGTATCTTAACAAGTTGAAGCAAACCCGAAGGTAACTAGTGCTCAGCCTTAACTTGTTGGTACTTCAGACAACAAGCAACAAAATTCGATACCTTACATTTCAAACCTAACCACCAGTACAGTTCACGGAGACCCGATACATCTTATTACCACCGGGTTGTATAATATAAGGGCTACTATGTGCCTCCCTCAGAATCGATTGTCTCAAACTAGAATCGTTCACTATACAAACCGTCCTCAAAGACATAGAACCCCATCTTTATTCAGCCCAAAAATCAGAACTACCGCCACTCTCAACCTGACAAAACCGCAGAACCAAAGACTCATCCCCTAACTACTTTTCCTGAATCTGGCCAATCCAAGTTGGCTTAACACGCAACTTAGCCAACGAACGAACATCATCCTCAAATCAGTCATCGCTCTACGAGTGAGAGCATCGACCACTACATTGGCCTTACCAGGATGATACTGTATCATATAGTCATAATCCTTGACCAGTTTAACCCATCGATGCTGCCTAAGATTCAACTCCTTTTGAGTAAGGAGGTACTTTGAAGCTCTTGTGATCAATATAGTTTAATACACCTCTCACCATATAGATAATGCATTCAGATCTTCAAAGCAAACACCATGGCAGCTAACTCGATATCGTGCATCAAATAATTCCCCTTGTGTAACTTAAGCTAATGGGACACATAAGCCAGAACCTTACCTTCTTCCATTAGTACACATCCCAAACCGACATGCGACGCATCATTGTACACCACAAACTCCCTACTAGATTCATGCTGTATCAGTTAGGAGCTTGAGTCAGAATAGCCTTGAGCTTCTTTAAGCTCGATTGTTGTGCATCAGTCTAGATGAAAGGAACACTATTGCACAGTGAAAACCACTCAACAAATCGCCGATAATAACCTACAAGACCTAGAAAACTACGATTTGATAAACGTTCTTAGGCTATTTCCAATCAAGCACAGCCTCAATCTTTCTAGGATCAACTCAGATCCCCTCAATAGAAACCACAAGCCCTAGAAAAGTTATCTCTCGTAACCAGAACTCACACTTGCTCAACTTAGCGTAGAGCTATTTCTCTCAAAATATCTGAAGCACTACTGTAAAATGCTTATCATGCTTATCCTCAGTCTTAGAGTACACCAGAATATCATTGAAGCATTTGTCAGATCCAGATACGACTAAAAAACTTGGTTCATCAGATCCATCAATGCAGTCGAAACATTCGTCAAACCAAAGGGCATAACTAGGAACTCATAATGCCCATAACGAGTCCTAAATGTCGTCTTATGAATATCAGCTTCCTTAACTCTAAGTTGATGATACCCAGATCAGAGATCTATTATTGAGAGCACTTAAGCCCTCAGAACTGATAAAAAAATCATCGATCCTCAGAAGTGGGTACTTATTCTTCACAGTCAGTTTATTCAACTGCCGGTAGTCGATGCACATCCTCATGGTACCATCTTTTTTCTTCACAAACAGAACTCGTGCCCCCCACGGAGACATACTAGGACGAATGAAACCACAATCCAGAAGTTCTTGAAGTTGAGCATTCAGCTTTATAAGCTCTTTTACTGCCATACGGTATAAAGCGATAGACACTAGAGCTGTACCTAGTAGAAGCTCAATGTCAAACTCAACATCTCAATTTAGAGGTAAACCCGATAACTGCTCAGGAAAAACATCCAAAAATTCCCTTACTATTTTGATATCCCTAATAGAAGAGTCCCCAAAAATTGAGACACTGACGTAGGCGAAATACGCCTCACACCCTTTCCGAACCCATTTATCAGCCCCTAAAGCAGAAATCACATTAGACAAGTAATCTCAATGCTCACCGATCACAACCACTTCCTTATCTTCCTCGATCCTTAGAACAACCCTCTTAGTCGCATAGTCCAAACTAACTCAATGCTCAACTAACCAGTCCATACCTAGAATTAAGTCAAACTTGCCGAAAATACAGCCCCTTGTAATTCTAATGAATCATTTCTATAAAGTCGATTACACGACCAGACTATCCCAATAGACTCACTACAATAATCTCACAAGAAGTACACTCAACAGAAATCCCCAAGTTCTCAAAAACAGAACTAGCTACATAGGAGTGTGTAGAACCTATGTCTATCAAAGCAATATATGGGGTAGCAAAAATTAAAAACATACATGTGATCACATCGGGGGCATCTCTGTCCTCTCAACGTCGAGCAACATAAACCAGTGCAAGCTGCCTCGCCTCAGTCTGATTAACACCTCTGTCCAATGCTCTCTGTCATCAGCCCATACCATTACCACCCCTAGCCGGTCCATGGCCCACAGATGACTGTTGTATCGGCCTCTCAGGCTGAACAAAAGTAAATTTTGTAGCTTGCATCTGATCAGCACGATGTGGACATGAAATATGCCATTTTCAAGCCATTTCCTTCACCCAAATCGTGCTCACTCATACAATCCATTTGCACTTATTTAAAGCATAAAAAATGTACCTAAAATATGCATAACCAAGCTAGCACAATATGGTACCTATTCATACAACCAATATGCCAAACAACATATCAATTTTCATGAAATTATATATACTTAAACATAAGAATAACTTAGCCATTTAACAACTCAATAATTGCAACCAATTTCCATACCAAAGTCTACCAAAATGGCAATACCAAAATCACATTCAAATACACCAAAATGGTCATTAAAACATACATCAACTTGACCATTCCAACATCAAGAACAAAAAGCACCAAAATGCCAAATTATGAACCATTATAAAACCACATATACACAAGCCAACATGAAAACTAATTCATTAACCAAAATACCACATTTACAAGCCAAACATAATGACTATTTCATCAAGCATAAAACACCTATACATGCTATTATAACCATGACTCAAAATCATCAAAATCTACCGATAATGTCGATGGATAGTGTAATAGGTCTCTGATGAATTTCCAACTCAAATGAGCTTTTGGTTAAGAATAACCTTTTGGTTAACTACAAAACATAGAACACTGAACATAAGGTAAGCATATAATGCTTAGTAAGTTAGCAAATCAAAAACGATGCGTACTAATACAATGCATAAGCTTAAATTAAATATGAATCAGTACAATACAAGCTTGACACAAGCCTAAGTATCACTAACAAACCAAATTACTGCTTGATCACATAAATCCAATATCAACACATGGTAAAATAACTTTCCACAAATCATGAATACACTTGCATCAAAAACTCTTATTGAAGCTCATACAAAGTCGAAACATGATGGTCGTCACCATCCCTTTTCGTAGTTGCTGGTCATCACCATCCCTTTTCATAATCGATAGCAGCAACTATCCCTTTTCATATTCAATGGTCATCAACATTGCTTTTCACAGTTGATGGTCGTCACCATCCCTTTTAATAATCAGTAGTTGAAGCTATCCTTTTTAATAATCGGTGCTTGTCACCATCCCTTTTCATAGTTGATGGTCGTCACCATCCCTTTTCATTGGTCGATGATTGTCGTTACACCATTGGATCTTTTCGTCGAGATGTAATTTAATATTATAAAATGATAGCATTTAAAACATAATTTAAACGCTATTTAAACGTAAGAACTTGCCTCGATGATAAAATATAGAAACAGAGTCGATTAATCTAAAGCTTTCTCTTTGCCTCGATCTAAAGCCGTACGAGGTCTATCTTGATCTAAATGAATAAATTCCATCAATTTAATAGCCATTCTAATCAATTCAATCCAAATTCACTTTTTTGCAAAATTATGATTTTGCCCCTAATATTTTGATTTCTTTACAATTTAGTTCTTAAGCTCGTAAAATGAAATTCATGCAATTTTATCCCTACCCAAGTCTTGCCAAATTTTATATAGGCTTATAGCAGCTCATACATTTCATTATTTTTACAATTTCTCATGAATATTTCATATTTTTCAATTAAATCCCTAATTGACAAATTCATAAAAAATCACTTAACAAAAGTTTTTTATCTAACAATAAAGGTTCATTTTCTTCCACCAAACATCACAAACAACATTTATACATTCATGGAAAAACCCTAATCTTCTAAAATTTTTATAAATTAATCCCTGGGCTAGCTAGATTAAGTTACAATGACTCTAAAAACATAGATTAATTAAAAACATGACAAAAATGACTTACATGCAAGAAGAGTACCATGGCCGAACCTAGCATGCTTCCATGGTGTTTTTCTTCTTTGATTTTCGGTGGTGAAAATGGAAGAAAGATGATATCTTTCTTTTCTTTATTTTATTTTAATTAACTTGTTTACTTACTTAATTAACCTTTATATATAACCTTTAAAACATATTTCTCCACTCAACATGTCAATGGTTTATTTACAACATAAACCCTCTAACCATTTAATGTCATAGTTATTAAATTCTTTTAGGTTATAGAACTCCAATTTTGCACCTTTTGCAATTTAATACTTTTTATTAAATTAAGCATGCAAACGGTAAAATTTCTTAACGAGATTTTTATACGATACTACTAATATGCTATAGAAATTAAAATAATAATAAAACAAATATTCTCACAACAAATTTGTGGTTCCAAAACCACTGTTCCAATTTTACTGAAAACAAGCTATTACATTGATTGTGACATTCAGTACTCAGACCAAATAGTCCAGTTTACTTCCAGACACTGAAATCCAACTCAGCAAAATTGTAGTACTACTAAAAAAGAAATTTCATCAATTGTTTTATGCATTAAAAAACTCCAAAGTGATTTATTAAATCAAAAATTTCTTTTACGAATTGATTGCAAATCAACAAAAGAAGTTTTACAAAAAAGATGTTCAAAATATTGTCTCAGAACAAATTTTTGCAAGATGGTAGGCAATTTTAAGCATTTTGACTTTGATATTGAATACATCAAAGGAGAAACTAATTATTTGCCTGATTTTCTCACCAGAAAGTTTCTTCAAATATGCCACCCAAACTCCAAGATAATGGAAAAGGAAAAATAGGAGAAACATCCAAAACCCAAATTTCCTCAAAACCAATTAAGTCATAGTATGAATTTCCCATGAAGAAGAAAATGAGAGATCATCATCCTCATCAAAATCCTCCAAAAATACAATCGTTCAAAATGCATAATATCCAAATGAAATTGGTTCTCAAGTCAAAAAATGGATTGAGTCCCTTTCTGAATATCTAGAAGTGGCATTGGTCTTTTCTCAAATGAAAATGGAAACTCCTTTCAAGCAAATTACTGGCGAAGCAGCAAAGCTTTCAAAAAAATAAAGAGATTGCTTTACACAAACCAAAATCTCTCCAAAATATTTTAAAAGAGACATTTTTCCTAGATTTTTTTTCCAAAAGAAATAGCAGTGTCTTCACAAACGGCTACACAAAAATCCTCACAATATTTTCCAAACAAATGTTTTGAAAAAATTCTTGCTATGGAGGAAGAATTTTCAGAAAAACCTCCACATATACTTGCAAAAGAACTTTTCAATGGATGGCATTTCAAGCTATTGTATTCTCAAAAACCACAGCAATATTATGAAAACATACTGGTTCAAATTGGATCAGTACTATTCAAACACTACACAGACCCAAAAGATCCAAATTTTATTACCCATTTAGCAGCCCAAATATTAAAAATTCTTTGACCAAGGGATTAGGGTGAAAACCCAAATTCTCCAAAGAAATTTCCAACCAAATTTACCACCAAATTGACCACCACCCATATTTCACATATTGCGATCACCAAATGACATGGTACAATGCCTTCTTAATGAACAACCAACATATGAGACATTCTTGACTCATATATTTCAAATACGGTACCCAATTCAAATTCCCAAACTTGTTCCAAGAATGGTGGAATTGGTATGGACCATCATCCTTTGAGATCCTACCAAAAAAAAATTCAAAACTTATGGCCAAAATTCTTTGACAAATTTCAACTTGAACCAGACCAAAAACACATTTACAGAACAATCCATTTTTTCTCAAAATTGTGCATTCCTTGGATTGATTCTTGGAATTATTCCTATGAACAAGATCAATGTACTAGAATTCAATTATTAGTTCAAAACTACAAAACTAAATGGTGAGACAAATTTAATAATGAAAAATATTATTCAAAATATTTGAATAATTTTTTAGCAAGAATCTAAGATTATGTAAGTCTATAGCCCCGGATCAAACCATAGCAAAATTCCTTTAAGCAAAATCGACAGCTAATGCGATGTTAGCTCAAGCCAAGACCAAGAAAGAATACAAAAAAGTTATTGCTGAAATGCTCAGCTCAATAGATTTTGAACCTGAAGATGAGAAATCTTTAGCGTCTTCAATCAAAATGGTGGATCTTACAATGATACCAACACAATAACCATTACTAAAATTGAGAAAAAATGATACAAAAGAAAGAAATGAATGAAGATGAACAGGAAATATTCTCTGGCGAGAACAGTAAATATTCCCTGCAAGAAAAGACGAGTGAACAGGAAATATTCACTGGCATGAACAGAGGATATATTCTTTGAAAAGTTTCAATTATGTAACATAAGTTTCAATTATATAATGATATACGAGATTGAATTTCCCATTTCAATTGATGTAAAGAGACAATAGCCCTCTATAAAAGGCTATCAGATTTAGAATGAAAGGCACGACTGGAAAATACCCATTTCAGATATCAAAACTCGTTTCTCCAAATTTTAAGTTTTCAAAAATTTAAGTTTTTAAATTATTTTCCTTTTCAAAAACTTAATCAAACAATCTTTCAAATTTTAATTTCAAATTTCAAATTATGATTCCTACAATCACATTACAAATTCCATCCTCAGATCCTCAAGACAATCTTGTAACACCCCACACCCGGCCAAGACGTTATGGCTTTATCATTCTAGCTTTATCACTTATATTTGCTTATATTTATTTTCAAAAACGTTATTTAATTGTTTCTTTTGCTAAAGCACAATTTACAGCAGAAGTCTTCTAAAACCATTATATTTTGGAAATTCAGTTTGTATTTTCAGAAAAGCCTTTGTTTGAGTAAAACCATCGTTTCCATAAAGCGTTTTGTCAAACCATGCAAGATAGCAAGTAAACAAAACCAAAACCAACAGTTAAAAACCATATAGTCCCAAGAGTCCTACAAATTACCAACTCTCAATTAAATCCATAATTTTAAATGAAAACCATTAAAAACTAAGTATAAACAGTTCTCGGTTGAGTGGTCACCGTTGAGTCTCCATCGCACCGGTCCGTCTAAGTCTATGGATTACCTGTACAGAATAGACAAACAGAAGTAACTTTTCGTAAACTCAGTGTGTAACCTAGCAGAAATAGACATACCATACATACAGAAATCTCAAGTACAGCCAGATTTAGATTCGAATTTAAGTCCTTTATAGATACAGTTACACATAATAGATTCGGATATGTAGAACAGATATATAGAATCCTACCCCCATCCTCTACACACCATCTCCGACCATCCCATCACACTATGTGGGGTTACAAACACCCACACAACCCTACACACCACTTTGTGCCATTACGACACATGTCAGATAATATGCAGCCAAGCTGCCAGAATATAGGCTAAGGTCACCATATAGAACACTTCCTCCACATATACAAAAACCCACCCCAGTCACAAATACAGAAATATCAGATACAGTAATATCATGTATAACATGCTTATATATAGATGTCATTTATATGTATACTTAACAGAATTATCAAACAAGCATAAAAGTGTTTTACTCATAGCAGAGCATCAAAATATTAGATCTCTTAATCTTAGGGTTTGGTTAGCCCTTATCGACTCTACGGTAGGCCCACAGATGATCAGAATGACCCGTGCAACCCTAGGGAATATTTCAAAAATATGGGCCTACATGCCCGTGTGGCTTGCCCATGTGAGTCCACACACCTAAATTGGCCTCACTTGTGTGGCCCACATGGCCTGGCCTAAAATCCACATGCCCGTATGGGCCCACACGGTCACACTCACACCACCACACTATCGTGTCTTGCGTACCGCCATGCCCTCGTCAAACACACGGTCGTGTCTCACACACGGCCAACCACAAGCCTTTGTGGCGTCAATAGTTTGATTTTTTGACTTTCGACGAAGCTCGTGTTTCTGTATTTCAAGTACACACCTAGTATGATTTCACTACAAAAACACTTTTGAGCCAAACAACACCTAAAATTGATACAACAAATCCTCAAAAATCAATCTTAATTCACAACTAACCAAACCCACGAAGCAAAAACAGTTCAAAACAAGCGTTCATCACTTACCCCAAAACTACAAGTGACTCTATCTACGATTCCTCAAGAGGAAAGCCCCGTTCTTCACGATTCTCTGCTTCCAAAACTCAAAATCAGCTAATGGAAAGAAAGCATAAAATTGATTTGAACAACTTAAGAAACGACTACCCCAATCCACATGAAACTCACCCCTTACACTTACCAAATCGCACAAAAGCACTGAAGAACTGAAAAATCAGAATTGAAAGACAAGATTTCAATGAAATTTCAAATGCGAGAAAGTAAAAGATTTTTTTTTCCAGACACAGGAAGAGAACGTCAAAAAAATTTGGGAATTAGCAAGAGAGAAAAAATAATTAAAAAAATAAAATAAAAGATATCCAAAAAAATCCCCTATTTTTCTCCCACTAATTCCAGTACTCATAACTCCCTTAGAATTTTAGCTTTACTAAAACTCTATTAGACAACCGAGCAAAAATAACATCCACGCTCCCGCAAGGATTCAAACACAGGACCTCAAACACACCAACCCCCTTACCACTTGAACCAGCAGGCTCATTCTGATATAAGTTAACTAAAGATAAAATATAACCCAACCTACCAAGGATAAGGCTAGAATTAGAAAAATAACAAAATTTGCTAAAAGTGGGACTTGAACCCAAGACCTCTCACACACACCCAAAACACTTAACCACTGAAGTAGATACACTTAACCACTGAAGCAGATACACATTTAATTTGTTTTCAATATTTATCAAGTTCTAACTGTCTTTATTAATGCATTATTATTTTGCTGAGTATTGATACACAATCCAATTAGCCATGGGTTAGGCGTGTCAATGACAAAGTATCCCTGTAGGCAACTATAGTAATCTAGAAATCCTGATGGGTAGAACCCTCTTGTAAGAAATAAGAAAACAAAGAATGTTTCCCTTCTTTAGAAAAACCAATTCTTCTGCAAGCTGTGTTTCCAATCAATCCCAAGAGTCCGACCAAACCTCAAACAACACCTTTAGTGAACAAGAAAAACATTACGAAAATATTCCTCAAAGATTTAATCATTGGACTCTTCCAAGAGTTCCAACAAACCAAGTTTACAAGAAAACAACTTTTGAAAATTTAAATGTTTTTTGTAGTTACGTTATAAAAACAAAGGAAAGGAGTTTACCTATTCAAAAGGAATATGAAACAATCCAATTATTAGATAAAGTCATCATTAATAAACTCAAAGAATAAAAATACAAATATGTCCATTTTGGATTAGTCCAAGTTGGTGTCAAACCTCTTAGTGTTGAAGCCACTAAAAATACCTCAATTTTAATTGTCTTAAGAGACCAAAGACACATCATGTTTAATAACTCATTATTAGGAACAATAGAAATAAGCTTATGTACTAGCCCAATACATTTTGATTGTTATCCAAATTTTATGGTTTCTTTAACTGACAAAAATATTTTACAATCTTTGACCCTCCAAATTCATACACAGAACTACAAAATGCTTCCTAGTTTGGAGGTACTAACTTTAGTCTATAGACTCCACTTCAAATCTATATATTCTATAGTTAATACCAAGGCTTTACTTCAAAGCCCAAAAGGAGAAACCTTCTTAATAGAAACATATACCTCAAGATCTCATACCACAATCCCAAGAACAATACAATGGCATGAAATCAATCTTCCTGATAGGTGGAAACTTGAGGGTGCTACAAACCCTGTGGCACCAACTCCAATAAGAAACACTTCATTAAGTGAAAT
>CM025257.1:19989179-20019608 GCA_013677275.1 Gossypium schwendimanii
AAAAATTTCAGCCAAAAGCAGCTTGTTCTTCACAACTTTTCTTTCAAAAGTGCTTTTGGAGTCAGAAGTGCTTTTGTTAAGCAATGAAGAATTGTCCCTAAATTGCAAAAATTTTCCTCTTTTCAACATTATCCCAAACCCCATGCAATATGTCATGGCATTCTATATATGTAAACTCAAAATTATATAGGGCATTTTTATATGTTTTTACCACCATTTTACTTCATTATTATGTTTTTCTCAAGTAATTATTATTGAAATAAGTGAATTTTACTTAATTAGTAATTTTAGACTTGGATTTTGAAAGTATGTGAAATTAAGCTTAATTACATGATTTTCATGCATATTTTGTATTAATTCATGTTAATTTATTAATGTTTGTACTTTTCACTATGTAGGAGGTCCACTGGAGACATGATTTTAAAAAATAAACGATGGCCATGCACAAATTATCCATGCAATTTTCGGCATGGGGTTGACTACTTGATCCAGTAAAGAAGGTGATAAAAGATGGACATGTCTGATAAGTTATTTGACTGAAAAAACTATCCAACAATAGGAATTAAAAGCCCAAGTTTGGCACTTGATTTTGGCTTCCCAAAATGTGTTTTGGAATATTTAATTGAAGGTCTCTACAGTTGGAAAATAATCAGAATTCAGCCCACGAACTTCCCTATTGTAACCGTCCACTCTATAGTTATTTTTAGCTTGAAATTTAAATTCAAATTGAGAAGACTTGGTCATCCCTTTTCCTTTAAGCATAGCCAGCCATATGAGAGAGGGAAGGAAGAAAATTTAAACCTATTTTTAGTAAACTTAAACCCTTACCTTCACCTACAAATACCTTATCATTCCTCACTTTTCCATCATCCCTCATTTCTCAACATTCCTCACTCACTCACTCTAGTTTTCTCTCAATTATTTTTCCCTTTTTCCCTTGCATAGTCGTCCATCCCCTCTCCTTTCTTTAGCCTCAAAAGCTTTGTCAAAAGCACTCTTTAGCCAACTACCTTCTAAACCATTAGAAATATAAGCTTCAATCAAAATGAATGAGCGCTTTTGTCAGAATAAATCCGAAAGGCTATTGGGTTGAGCAGACTTGAGCACATCAGTCAGAATATATCCAAAAGACTACTAAATTGAGTCTACCCTTTCCTCTTGATTATCTATTTTAACATGTTTGCTTTGAGTTTTATGCTTTTGACATCAACTATAAAGTTTTAAATCCTATTTGCTGGGATAATTATATTAAGTTAATGAGATTTATTTAATTTATGTCAACATGTTTTGCACCTTAGTCAATTATGTTTTCAATTAATATCATGATACATTTCATTCATATGTGATTGGGTGCACTTAGATTAGCTAAGCGATCCTAACTAGACGATTGCTAGTAGATGCATAATTGAAAAGTGCAATGCTTAATTTAGGTCATTAAAACCGACTAAGTTAAGGTTCATAATATCTTTAGTTAGTTCTATTATCTGGGATGGTTTTTAGATTTATGTAACTAAATTGTTGCAAACATAAATGTCCCTGTGACCTTGCATAAATTCTAAGAAACCCTTAGTCTATTATGATTAGTAACATGCAAATTTAACTAAGTAAAAGATTCGAGATGACATAATTTGGTTTCCAAACCCATAAGAGATCGAGTTGCCATTAGAGTAATTCCGAACATGTTAATGATGAAAGTAAGTTGATTTGATTAATATAATTATCCTAGCCCATTTAATGTTGATTTTTTTGTTGGTAAGCCTTCATTCATACATATAGGTAAATTACATTTAGATTAGAAATTGCATTAGGGATCACTCTTGCATTTAATTAATCTAATCATCTCTATCCAAATTTATTGAGTTTTTATTTGCATTAACTTGTTAATTCTAATTTTGCAATTAATTTTTTGAGCTTATATAGTCCTTGTGGAGACAATAACTCATTTTTACTTACTTATTACTTGAATGACTACGTACTCTTGTATAAACATGTTACAATCCGTTACAAGTTTTTTGCATCGTTGCTAGGGACTGTTGCCTTAATCATTATTTGTAAAATTATTTTTACATTTTGGTTCTTATTTTTCTATTTTATTTAATTTCTAACTCTACTAATTTATTATTTATTCTTTATTTATTTATCAGGTGTTTTATGAGCATAGATCGAATCATTGATTTATTACCCGTGGACCCAAAAATCGAGCGAACTTTTAGAAAAAGAAGACGTGAAAGAACTGCTCAAAGATAAGCCGAGATGGACCTTGGAAATCAGAATGATGGATAAGGTAATGGAGACAATCATGTGCACAACCCAATCCTTATTGCTAATGATAGGGATCGTGCCATCAGACGATACACTGTGCCACTCTTCATTGAGTTAAATTCGGGAATTAGAAGGCCGAATATTGAGGCACCTTAATTAGAATTGAAACCAATGATGTTTCAAATGCTCCAAACGTTAGGCCAGTTCAGTGGTATGCCCACGAAAGATCCACACTTACACCTTCATTTGTTCATGGAGGTAAGTGATTCATTCAAGATAGCTGGTGTGACTAAAGACACACTTAGGTTGAAACTATTTCCATACTCGTTGCGAGATTGAGCACGAGTATGGCTAAATTCATTGCCACCAAGTTCAATATCTACTTGGATGATGAGTCTTTGTGTGAGGCTTGTGAAGGATTCAAGGAATTACTTCGTAAGTGTCCTCATCATGGGATTCCTCATTGTATCCGATTGAAGACATTTTATAACGGTCTCAACGCATATACGAGATTAATGGTGGATGCTTCTGTGAATGGTGAGATTTCGTCTAAGTCTTATAATAAGGCTTATGAGATCATTGAAAGGATCATAAGCAATAAGTACCAGTGGCCAACAAATAGGTTAGTTTTAGGAAGATGTGTAGCCGGAGTGCATGAAGTGGACGCATTGACTTCACTCTCTACTCAGGTATCTTCTATTTCCTCTATGTTAAAACAATTTACTACTAATAATTTAAATAATTTTGTAACTCAATCACAAAGTCAATATGATGTAGTTTCTTGTGTATACTGTGGGGATGGTCATTCTTTCAAGAATTGCCTTTCGAATCCCGAATCAGTGTACTATGTAAGAAACTAGTAAAACAATAGAAATGGACAAGGACCGTAGCCCAATTTCTACAATCCATTGTGGTGGAACCCTCCAAACTTTTCCTGGAGTAATCAAGAAAATGGACCAAAGAACAATGAAATGATGCATAAACCCAACCAAACCCAAGGGTTTAAGCAACAATCCCCAAAACCACCCCCAAGTAGAATCATCGAATAGTTTGGTGGACTTGTTGAAGGAATACATAGAAAAAAATGATGCCTTGATCCAAAGTCAAGCAGCAAAGTTGAAAAATCTTGACAACCATTTGGGTCAGTTAGTTATTGAGCTTTGTAGTAGATCCAAAGTGGTAAGCTTTGGAGCCTAAGAAGGTTGTGGTTTAAGATAAGCCTACTAGAATGGAGAAAAGTCAACCGATAGTTGAAGTTCCTACAACAAAAAAATTAGATACTGAAAAATCTAATGAGGTACAATTCAAGAAGTTCTTGCATGTTTTAAAGCAATTACATATCCACATACCATTGGTAGAGGCTTTAGAACAAATGCCTAATTACGTGAAGTTTATGAAGGATATCTTGTCTAAGAAGAAATGACTTAGGGAGTATGAAACTGTCGCTTTGAGAAGGAGTGTAGCATGTACTTATAGAAAAAACTACCTTTAAAACAAAAGAATCCTAGAAGCTTTACGATACCTTGGAACATCGGTGAATCCTACTACTATAAAAATTTGTATGACTTAGGAGTAAGCATCAACCTAATGCCCAAATCCATTTTCAAGATGTTAGGAATTAGAGAAGTAAGACCCACTACTATAATACTTCAACTTGCAGATCGATCATTAACATATCCCAATGGACAGATCAATGATGTTTTGGTAAGAGTCAATAAATTTATCTTTCCTACTAATATCATTGTTTTGGATTTTAAAGTAGAAAAAGAAGTTCCAATCATCCTAGAGGGTTCTTTTCCTAGCCACGGGAAAAAGTTGATAGATGTGTAAAAAGGTGAACTCAACATGCGAGTTCAAGACGATAAGGTAACGTTTAACATTCTAAAGGCAATAAAGTTTCCTAATTCGATAGAAGAGTGTTTAGTGATAGAGGAATTAGAAGCCTTATTTTATATGGGAAGCAAATCTTCAGAAGACCCATTGGAAAACATCTTAGGGTCTGAACCATTCGAAGATGAAAAAAGGTAATGAAGGTTTGGTTTTAATGGAAGCCAATCTGAGGAGTTATACTCAACCACCATGGTTCAAACAGCTAGAGTTGGAAGTTCAGGAATTTACACAACCCAAGTTATCAATCGAGGAACTGCCTAAACTCAAACTAAAGGTACATCTGTCTCACTTAACTTTGCCTATGATTATTTTAGCGGAACTGACAGAACATCAAGAGGGGCAATTGATTATTGTCTTAAATAAATTTAAGAAGGCAATGACATATGAGGTATAACTCCTTTATTTTGCATGCATAAAATTATTTTAGAGGAAGGTGAAAAAGGTAAGATTAATGGACAAAGGAGACTTAGCCCTATCATGAAAGAAGTGGTTCAGAAGGAGGCAATTAAGTAGTTAGATGCGGGAATTATTTACCCCATCTCAGATAGTTCTTGGGTAAGTCCGGTACAATACGTACCAAAAAAAGGTGGGATCACAATTGTTGAGAATGAGTGAAATGAGTTAATCCTGATGAGAACTATCATGGATTTTAGAATCTATATTGACTACAGAAAGCTGAACAAATCCACTTGTAAGGATCATTTTAATTCACCTTTTATGATCAAATGTTAGATCGTCTAGCATGTAATGAATTTTATTACTTTTTAGATGGATATTCGGGATACAATCAAATAGTTGTAGCCTCAAAACACTAACATAAAACTAATTTTACCTGCCCATATGGTACATTCTCTTTTAGGCGAATACTTTTTGGCCTATGTAATGAACCTACCACATTTCAGTGATGTATGATGGCAATTTTCACTGATATGGTTGAAAATTATGTCAAGGTTTTCATGTATGATTTCTTTGTGTTTGGTAATACTTATGATATTTTTTTCAATAATTTGGCTAAGGTACTCAAAAGATGCGAGGAGACTAATCTCATCCATAACAAGGAGAAGTGTCCTTTTATGGTTAAGGAGGGAATTATATTAGGGCATAAGATTTCCAAAAATGGGATTGAAGTGGATAAAGCAAAGGTGGACATAATTGAGAGATTACCACCTCCAATTAGTGTGAAAGGAGTTTGAAGCTTTTTAGGCCATGTTGGTTTTTATTGTAGATTTATAAAGGATTTTTCAAAAATTTCTAAACCTTTATGTATGCTTTTAGAAAAAAAAGATGTTTTTTATTTTAAAAAAGCATGTTTAGAAGCTTTTGAAAATTTGAAAAATTGGTTGATTTTAGCCTCAATAATTATCACACCTGTTTAGAACATGCCTTTTGAGTAAATGTGTGATGCAAGTGATTTGCTGTTGGAGCTGTGATGGGCCAAAGGAGGATCAAATTCTTCCATCCTATCTACTATGTAAGCTGAATTTTGACAGGAGCCCAAATCAATTATACTGTAACTGAAAAAGAACTCTTTGCTATAGTTTTTGATTTTGACAAGTTTCGTTCATATCTTATAGGTACCAAAGTTACAGTGTTTACTGACCATTCTACCATTAGGTACTTACTCAAAAAGAAAGATGCTAAACCAAGACTAATTTGATAGATACTTTTGCTCTAAGAATTTGACCTTGAGATCCAAGATAGAAAATGTGTTGAAAATCAAGTAATCAATCATCTGTCAAGGTTGGAACAAAATGAGGTAACTTCTTCACTTGTTCCAATTAATGAGAACTTTCTTAATGAGCATATGTTCGAGGTAAGACCAATCTATGAACACCTTGGTTTTCTGATTTTTCCAATCACTTAGCATGTGGAATAATTCCTTCATGATAGTCGGTACTATTTTTGGGAGGACCCATTTTTGTTTAAACAATATACAAATAACATAATCAGGAAATCCGTAGTTGAGAGTGAGATTGATAAAATTTTGTACCAGTGTCATTCATCTCCTAGTGAGGGACACTTTGGTGGTTCACGTACAGTATCAAAGATTTTACAAGCTAGATTATTTTGGCCTATGTTGTTCAAAGATGCTTATGCATATGTGAGAAACTATGATAGAAGCCAAAGAACTGAAAACATATCAAGAAGGAACGAGATATTTTAGAGAAAGAAATTTTCAATGTATAGGGCATTGATTTTTTAGGCCCATTTCCTTCTTCTTATGGAAACAAGTATATCTTGGTAGTTGTGGACTATGTGTCCAAGTGGGTTGAAGCTGAGGTATACCCAACTAATGATGCTAAGGTATTCATGCAATTCCTACATAAGCTAGTATTTACACGGTTTGGGACTCCTAGAGCCATATTCAGCGATGAAGGATCTCACTTTTTAAATAAGTGGCTTAAGTAGTTGCTTGACAAGTATGATGTGAAGCACAAGATTGCTACTGCCTATCACCGACAATCGAATGGGAAAGTTGAAAGGGTGAATTGAGAAATCAAAGGTATACTATGGGCCTATTGAACTATTTTTAAGACACTATTAAGGATGACTCACTATCGGTTAGTTTTTGGAAAGGCATGTCATTTGTTGTTCGAATTGGAGAATAAAGCTCATTGGGCTTTGAAGCAATTGAATTTTGATCTTAAGCAAGGCAGTAAGAGAATAATGTTACAACTCGGTGAGTTGGATGAGTTGAGGTTATTTAAATATGAGAATGCCAAGATGTGTAAGGAAAAATATACGAAATGGGATGACAATCGTATTCAACCTCATGAGTTCAAAGAAGGTTAGAATGTGTTGTTATTTAATTTGAGGCTAAGGTTATTTCCTAGAAAGCTCAAATCTCGATGGAAAGGACCTTATACCATCTACAAAGTTTATCCATATGGAGCTATAGAATTGTACAACAACCATGGAGGTATGTTTAAAGTTAATGGTCAACATTTCAAGCACCATTAGGATGGTGAAGTTGAGGGAATTAAAATATCGTTCAAATTAAGAGACCTTTAATCTTTCATAAACCTACTTTTTTAATTAAAATGTAGAAATTATTTTCTTAAATTAGTACACTTAATTAATTCTACCTAAGGAGATCAGAACTTAATCGGGATTGTTGTGACCCCTCCAACCTTTCCTGGATTAATTTAATGTAATCTTTTAAGAAGAAAATTTCTAATTCATTTTAATATTTTCTTAGTTTTATCTTTTATTTCTTATTTTTATCTTTGTTATTAATCTTAATCTTAATTTTAATTTTAGTTTTAATCTTTTTTTTAATATTAATATTAGTATTATTTATCTTAATAAAGGGGGTCAAATTGGCCCAAGTACTATTAAGTTTGTTTATTTTTAAGCAGTCTAATTTTTAAATAAAGTTTGGAATCAAGGCCTGAAATAGCAAAGATGATAAATTAAACCTATGTTGCCATCTATAAGGTTCCCTAAGGCCCTAATTTTTGCCACCATATCATCCCTCCATCTTAGTTGCCATCCCAATCACTTAAATTAGCTAAATTTTAGCTACAAATTTGCCCTAATTCATCACTATATAAACCCTTCTATACCTTCATAATTTTTACAACACTTCAAGTTATTTTACATTCATTTTTGACCCTCTTAACCGTCGACCTAAATCATGAAATTTCTTCCTTCTCACAAGCCCCTAGTATTGCCGCTGCACGACTTTTGCCAGAGTAGCCCCTTCACCGCCGCATCCTATCGCCGTAGCAAGTTTTGCGCCATTGCAAGCTCATCGCTACTGCAAATCGATCACCACCACAACACCTTGCTCTCATCCTTTGCTATTTTTTTCTATTTTTTTAGTTTCTTTTCAATTCCTTGTGCCAAAAGTTTGCTTCATTTTCAAGAAAAATTTCCACAGCTCGCAAAAGAACTAGATCTTCCAAGACCTCTGCCGAAAATTTCATTATGATTCAAGATGAAGAAGTGAAAGAAAGGTTTAATTCAATCTTTAATAATCAACCTATGATGCCAGAAAAATGTTTCAACTTGGAAAGCAATGATAAGATGGTTGTGCCTTTGTTAATTCAAAAGATGATTGATGCCCTTAATTGGAATTAGTTTTGTGATGCACGATTATTGTCAGAAGAGGAGTTAGGTCAAGATTTCTATCCAAATTTGACTAAGCCAGATGCTAATGAAGTTCTTGTTTGAAAAAAAAAAGGTACCCTTAACTTCTAAGTCCATTAATGATTTGTTTAACCTACTTGATGTTGAATAATATAAGTAGTTTTCCATGATGACAAACATAAAATGAGATTTTCTTCAACAAGTGCTTAATGTTTTGACAAATTTGGGATCCTAATGGATTATAAGGAAGTATGGTAGCCATTCTTGCCGAAGAGAATACTTAAAGTCGTTGGATAAGGTATGGTTTTACTTTGTTCGATATAGTTTCATGCCTATCTCACACAGTTCCACCATCTTGATGGAGCGAATTCTTTTATTGTATGCAATTATGATAGAAAGGTCTATCAATATTGGGAAGATCATTCTTCAGGAGATTCATGATTGTGCTAGAAAGAAGACCGGAAGTGCTTACTTCCCATCATTGATCACTTCACTTTGCTTAAAGGCCAAAGTTAAGACAAAAGCAAACTTGAAGGGCACATATGTTTAAAGGTTGCATTACAACCAATGATCTTGAAAGGTTAGTGGAGAATGTCCATGAACTAAACCCAATTGAACCAATTGAGCCGACAGAACCAGAAACCGATGAGTCATCAATCAAGTCTGAAACTAAAGCTAACCAAGTTACTAAATCGAAAGAGGTAGAAACAGAGGAAGAACCAAATGAGACTGAACCGATAAAGGAACTGAAAACTTCTAAACCAAGAGATGAGCCAAATGTTGATGAATCGGTAGTGGCAAGTATTGATCCGGAGTTGACTAATCTAATGGCCACTTCTTTAAATACTGTGAAGAAATTGTAATTGTCAATTACGATGGGTATGATGAAATTTATGCATAAACAACAATAGGCTTATTGAAAATATACAAAATTTAGAGATGATTTCGTAAGAAATACTTTTAAAAATATCTCTAAGAATTTGCTTCTAGAGTTCCCAAATTATATCTTTGAGTCATCGAAGGAAGATGAGAATGCAAGTGAGGATGAAACATCAAAGGAGGAATACAAGGAATATAAGTCAAATAAATAAAAGGGGGAATTTATTATCTTTAGTTTTTATTTCTTTTTAGGTGTTTATTTTTTCCTAGTTAGTATTTTGCTTTCCATAATCAATTAGCAAGCATGAATAAAATAAAATCAATGCCACTTAATAGAAAAAAATAAAGTGATGTGGTAATGGGAATGAACATGTCTAGGATTGGGTTGTGAGAAAGACTTGGTACTTAAGCAGTCTTTATGATTCACCTCTCTTTTCTTGGAACCCTACTTGGTGTTCAATTTTTATTCATTACTTTGTTTTCGCAATGAGGACATTGCTTCTTTTTAAAGGGAGTAAGGTATATTTCGCATAAATTTTAAACTATGTTTCAATATTTTTACCTAGGTATGTTAAAGTAAATGAATATTTAAAAATAATTATTTTTCATAAGTATGTTCAAATGCACGCATGATTTGATTTTATTTAAGTTATTCGTATGTTATCTTGAGTGATAGAATGCTTGTATGATCTTAGTCTTATGTAGGATTTTCCATGAAAATTTTATATCTTTAGAAATAGACATGTATTAAGGTTTAAGTCTTTAGAATTGATTTAGTAACTTTCTTGAGACGAAATCCTAGGAGGTATAAGATTCTAATATGATATAGGCACACTTTTTTTGGATCGTTTGAGCCTTTCAAGTTGGCCTTATGAAATTTAACCCTTGGAACGTAATTTTGAGCTTAATGGTCTATTTGTTGCAAATTACCTACATTATAAGCCACATTAACATCTTTTTTATTGTTATCCTATTCTTTTGCACCTATCTTAATCAAAATATTTTCTTGGTGACCAAAGTTTAAGGAAAATTATGAGAAGATGTACATGCTATTCACATGTTAAAAAAGAGAGAGAGAGAAAAAATGAATAAAGAAGAAAAGAAAAATTTTCTCAGATGCAAAAAAATAAGAGCAAATAAAGGAATGCTCAAAATATCAAAAATAAAGAGCAAAGTTTGCTCAAAGTTCTATAAAAATGGAGAATATATTCGAAATAAGTTTGGGGGTATTCCAAAGACCCATTTGTATGGAAGTTGTGGTGCCAAAGGATCTAAGACAAAGTTAGGGTTAAGACATTTTGATCCTAAAAATCACTTCTCTTTATCCCTACCTTTAGCTTAGCCCCATTACAACCTAATAAAAGACCTATTGATTAGATGATTATACCAACTACATAAGTGGAGAGGAATTATTGAATTCAACACATGAAGACACTAATTAAACCTTAGGATTGCTATGTTTAGTTGATAAGGGAAGCGTATTGATTGGTGAGTGTTATGTATGACTTTGAAAATGCATGCAAACTATGATTCATGTTGACATTATGATGTACTTAGCATAAAGTTTGGAAAAAATATTTTTATTCAAGCTACTTATGAATAAAGAATATTATTGAACATGATTTTATTGAAGTGTGATTATGTGCAAAGATTGATGTTGCTTTATCATTTTGCAAAAATTGCCTTAGCAAAAATTATGATGTGCATGAACATTAATGGGGACGAGCAATGATTTGTTTGGGGGTGTGTAAACTTGAAATTATATAGTGTTTTTATATATGCTTTTACCACCTTTTTACTTAATTATTATGTTTATCTCGAGTAATTATTATTGAAATAAGTGAATTTTACTTAATTAGTAATTTTAGACATGATTTTGAAAGTATTTGAAATTATGCTTAATTACATAATTTTCGTGCATAGTTTGTATTAATTCATGTTAACTTATTAATGTATGTACATTTCACTATATAGGAGTTCCATTTGAGACATGATTTAAATAAATAAATGATGGTCATGCACAAATTATCCATGTCGAGGGCAAAACCATGCAATTTTGGGCATGGGGTTAACTACTTGTCCCAGTAAAGAAGGTGATAAAAGATGGACATGTTTACTAAGTGATTGGATTAAAAAAATCGTCCAACAAGAGGAATTAAAAGCCCAACTTCGTCACTTGATGTTGGTTGCCCAAAATGTGTTTTGGAATATTTAATTGATGGTCCCTATAGTTGGAAAATAATCAGAATTCAACCCACCAACTTCCCTGTTGAAACAATCCACTCTATAGCTATTTTTAGGATAATAATATTACGTTAATGAGATTCATTTAATTCATGTTAAAATTTTTTGTGCCTCATTCAATTAATATCATGATGCATTTCATTCATATGTGATTGGGTGCACTTAGATTAGCTGAGCAATCCTAACCAGACGACGCCTAGTAGACGCATAATTGAAAAGTGCAATGCTTAATTTAGGTCATTAAAACTAACTAAGTTAAGGTTCATAATATCTTTAGTTAGCTCTGTTATCTTGCATGCTTTTTAGATTTATGTAATTAAACTGTTGCAAACATAAATGTCCCTATGACCTTGCATAAATGCTAAGAAACCATTAATCTAATATGATCAGTAACATGCATATTTAACTAAGTAAAAGATCCGAGAGGACTTAATTTGGTTTCCAAGCCCATAGAGATCGAGTTTCCATGGAAGTAATCCCAAACATGTTAGCATGGTGAAAGTAAGTTGATTTGATTAATATAATTATCCTAGCCCATTTAATGTTGATTGTTGTTGTTACTAAAGCTTTTATTCATACATTTAGGTAAATTGCATTTAGATTAAAAATTGCATTAGGGATCACTCTTGCAGTTAATTAATCTAATCATCATTATCCAAATGTATTGAGTTTTTTTTAACATCAAATTGTTAATTATAATTTTGCAATTAATTGTTTAAGCTTATATAGTCCGTGTGGAGACGATAACTCATTTTTACTTACTTATTACTTGAATGACTATGTACACTTGCGTAAACATGTTACAATCTGTTACAATATACAGAATCAAAATGATATGCATGTATGACTTGCTGGCGTACAATAACGGAAAGTAAAAGGCATGTAAGTCCATTCTTTGCTGAAAACATTTATCATACCTTATTGAACACATCAGTTTTGACTTGAAGTCATAGGCATGGTTATATATAGATTCAAAGATATACAGATTAATATATTCTAACATCACATTCTCACATCCAAACATAGTAACATTGACATTGAAACTTACCATCAAAATTGAAGGAACACGAAGCATACATGTATAAATCACATACGTTAAACACAATACGTACAAATATATTATCATATACCACGGTTTCAAGTCTTATTTAGGTAGTATGGACCCTATAGGGAGTCTAATTATGAATCTCAGATTAAATTGGGCCTAGATGAAAACTTTCAAAAAATGGGCTCACACTCTTGTGTGGCCCACACAACCCAATTGGCCAGCCCGTGCTGCCTACACAGCCTAATTGGCCCAAACCGTGTGGATCACAGGGCTTGGCACACGGCTGTGCGGTATTGACAGTTTTAGATTTTGACTTTTGCCATTTATTGTTTTTTCAGGTTTTGTAACACCCTATACCGGGCTTGGTCACCAAGCTCGAATATAAAGATGCCACACCACTGTTTCATGTCATACTCATAGTAAATTGTCACATTATTTAGAATTCATCCTCTTTATCAGTGATCTTATAAATTTCCAGTCAAACATACTTTAAGTAAAATTATTATAATAATTAAACATGCATGAGTATCATTATTTTCCTAGCATGGTACTGATACCGTTTTCAAAATTAGTACCAAATATGTATTCTGTTTCTCGTCTAGAATCAATGTCTTAGAAAATATCGTTCCTTTTGCAAAAGTATCAATAAAATTACACCTTGTATCGATACTTGTGATAGGGTATCGATACCAATTTACGATTCTGACTTCTTGTATATCTCATAATCACAGAGGTATCTTTTTTACATAGCGAATATCGATACCTTTGCTTCAGACAAGTAAAATACAACGTTTTAAAGCATATAAGTCATTCCAACTTGTACCAATTCATCATTCCATCATATCATCATCAAATAAACATCAAAACAACCATAATAATAGTCTCAAACATCGAAAGTGAGTTCAAATGATAATTAACATAATACGATTCAATTCTCAAAATCCTAAGAGAAATTAAGCTATGGATCTTCCAAAGCATCATGAAAAATATCCTTAAAAGTCTACCACATTTCCTTATTCACAAAACAAAAACAAGTAACAATAACACCTATGAAAAGTGAAATGGACTTCCTTGGATCACTCGTTGGAAACCACACCGCTCACACCGACACACTACTAATCTGTAATGGTTAAAAAAGGGAGTGGTTGAGCTTAACAAGCTCAGTGAATGCCTAGAACAACTACCATGCAAACAATTCATCAAGCATTAACAAGACAACCATACATCACAACCTCAAAAGTTCCAACTCTAGTGTCATATTATTCTTACTTGTGCATTATCTACTAGTTCATTTACATGGTAATCATATTCACTTTTCGGCAAATATCACATTACACATATAATAACAACCTCAAAGGTACCGATATCGTTTGCAGGATCAGTACCAAATTGTATTATGTTTCTAGTCTAAAATCAAAGTCTCGAAAAATATCAATACCTTTGCAAAAGTATCGATAAAATTACCCCGAATATCGATACCAATTTATGATTCTGACTTCCTAACATCTTAAAATCACAGAGGTATCATTTTGACATAGTGAATATCGATACCTCTACTTTAGACCAGTAAAATACAACATTTTAAAGCATGTAAGTCATTCCAACTTGTACCAATCCATCATGTTATCATATCATCATGAAATAAAAATCAAAACTGCCGTAATAACAGTCTTAAACCTCAAAAGTGAGTTCAAATGATAATTGACATAATAGGATTCAATTCTAACAATCCTAAAAGAAATAAAGCTATGGATCTTCTAAATCATCATGAAAAATATCATTAAAATGAAAACAAATAGCAATAACACCTACAAAAAGTGATATGGACTTGTTTGGAGCACCCCTTGGAAACCACAAAATGGTACAAGGGAACGGATTTGAGCTTTGTTCAATGATAGTTGCACTAAAACTTAACCAATAGACTAGTAACTCATTTATTTCCTAAAAACGCATAGATAATCTCAAAAATTAGGGCATGATAACTCTCTCTTGATTTACAAACCCGATTCTGCGTGTGTTTGAACCAATAGCAACTTTGCTTCATAGGTTAAGTGGTAAGGTTGTGAGGACTCCTACCATGAGGTGATTGGATCGAAAAGGCTACTAGGTATATAGTTGGTGATAGAGAGCAACGACACATAATAGAATGTAGTGAATGTGATGGGTGAATCATTAGCATATCATTGGTAATATACGAACTAGTAAGAATCGTTTGATGAAATATAAGTACAGAAAAATTAAATTGACAAGATAGATATTTATTTTAAAAAATTATTTATCATGTATTCTCTATATTTAAAAAAATCTTAATTAAATTTATTCAAAAGATTTAACTTATTCCAATTTGATTAAATTATGTTTTAAAAATAAAAAAATTAAATTAAATAGCTCTGGTGTAAAATTTAAATGATACAACTCGAAATGATTTAAATTTGAGAAATCCAAAGTTTTTCCCAAATGTCATCTACAAGAAACAACCTAAATATATGTATGGATACCCACATTTACCATCCAATTACTACAACAAAAAATAGCAAAAACCTAGTTAACGCTTTGAAATAAATCAACAACATTACATTCTTTTCCTATGCATGTTAGATACCTTCCACTTTTGGATTTTTTTTCCTCTTTATTAGCCAAGTTCCTCACTTCCCTACAATGGATAAAAAACCTACTAAAAGAAAATATATATATCTAAATTTCTTTTATATTCTGATGATAAATAATTTCAGAGTACATTTTCAATAGTATAAAAAAATCACTTGGATATAAGTTTAACTCAAATGCTTATGAGGTGTGAATTGAAGGAATTTGACATGAGTCAAAGGCAACCATATCTACATGCTTGGAATATGACAATCCCTCAGGTGATTCTTTATCTCAATCTTTATTTTCTTCTTTCATTGTCGTTTACCTTGTAAAATCTTCTGTTTAGATTGTTGCGGTTCGACCCCTATAAATAATGAGATAATAAAAGTGGAAAAGAATGAACACAAATATCTTACGTGGAAAACCCTCAAAGAGGGAAAAAATATGAGCAAATGAGGCTTCGACTTTCCACTAAATGACTAAACAAACAAGAGTAAAATATGGAGAAAATACTCTCCATAATTACAACGAAACTCTCACGAAAATAGATTTGCGGCTACATCTTGTCCCCCATAAAGAAAAGCCTTTTTTTATTGGCATCTTGAAACGAAAACTCATTTTCCAAGCAAACAGAGATGGTGGCCTTTGACTCCATGTTAGTTTCATTGTCAATTTTTACTATTTTTTCTCCTTCTCCTTATTTTGTGCCGGCCATGCTAAATTGAATTGCTCTAGCGTAAAATCTAAATGATACAACTTGAAAAAGTTTAAATTTGATAAACCCGAAGTTTTGCCCAAATACCATGTACAAGAAATAACCTAAATCTATGTATAGATACTGATATTTACCATTCAATTATTACAACAACAAATAGCAAAAACTTGGGTAAGACTTCCAAATAAATTGACAACATTAAATTCTTTTCCTATGTATGTTAGATACCTACCACTTTTGGATTTTTTTTACTCTATTAAGACAACTCATATTTCTAATATTTAAATAATGAATTCAGAATAATAATTAGCCAAGTTTTTCACTTCCCTAAAATGGATAACAAAACCAATTAAATTAAAATATATATATAAATTGCTTTTATATTCAGATGATAAATAATTTCAAAGTCCATTGTCAATAGTATAAAAAATCACTTAGATATCACTTTAACAAAATAGTTACAAGGTGTGAGTTGAAGGAATCTAACATGAAGCCCGTGCCACCATCTCTGCATGCTTGGAAAATGACAATCCTCTAGGTGAATCTTCATCTCAATCTTCATTTTCTTCTTTAATTTTTGTTTACCTTGTAGAATCTTCTATTTAGATTGTTGGGGTTCGACTCGTATATATAACCGGATAATAAAAGTGGAGAAGAAGGAACACAAAAATTTTATTTGGAAAACCATCAAAGTGGGAAAAACCATGGGCAATTGAGGCTTTGAGTTTCTACTAAATGATTAAACAAACAAGAGTAAAGTATGGAGAAAATAGTCTCCATAATTACAATGAAACTCTCACGAAAACTCATATGCGACTACATCTTGTCACCCCTAAAGGAAAGCTTGTTTTTTTACTAGCATCTTGAAACAGGGATACAAGACCCCTTCAAATAGGCTAAGTAGTGTTGTAATCATAAAATATCCCTGGAATAATCAAAGTTTAACTAAGAAAATATAACAAAATTTAATTGGGAGAAGAATACGAGGTACACCCCACATACAAGGTAAATAAAAATTATAAAAGAAAACGAAGATTGAGATGAAAAATCACTTGGAGGATTGTCATTTTCCAAGCATGCAGAGATGGTGGCCTTTGACTCTATGTCAGATTCCTTCAATTCACTCATCGTAACTAGTTGAGTTAAAGTGATATCAATGTGTTTTTTTAGACTATTGAAAATGGACTCTGAAATTATTTAGCGTAACTAGTTCAGTTGGTTTTTATCCATTTTAGGGAAGTGAAGAACTTGACTAACTTATAGTCTAAATTCATGGTTTAAATATTGAAAATAAGAGTTATCTTAAAAGAGTAAAAAAATCCTAAAGTGGTTGGTAGCTTTTATTTTTTATTTTTAACAATAAAGTGTAGGTATCTAACATGAATAGGAAAATAATTTAATGTTGTTGTCTTTTTTGGTAGTCTTAGCTAGGTTTATGTTATTTTTGTTCTAATAATTAGATGGTAAACATGGATATCTATACATAAATTTAGGTTATTTCTTGTACATGGTATTTTGGAAAAAGTTTGGATTTATGAAATTTAAATTATTTCGAGTTCTATCAGATAGATTTTACACTAGAGCTATTCAATCTAGCTGTAACACCCCAAACCCCTTTATTATTAACTAATGAATCAACTAGTCAAAACGTTTGTCTAGTTATCCGATATTGTTTTATTAAGTTGGTCTAAAATCACAGAAGCTTATTAAATTATATTATTTAAAGCTCGTGTCTTTGAAAATAGTAATTATTTTAAAAGTTCGTCTTCTCCTAATTAGTAGTTTAAAGTATGTAAGGAAAATCCCAATTAAAATTTAAAGCCAACTCAAAGGCCTTACTACAAAAACAAAACCCAACTTATAATTTAAATTAAAATAAAAGCAAGTGTGAACAGCAGCAATTGTGTGGCCACCTCCGAGTCCCTCGAAGCACCGAATCGCCCATGGCTGAGGAATACCTGCACAGTTAAAAAAAGAGGGTGAGTTTACATAACTTAGTATGTAATCCCCTATCAGGCAATCAGTATACAACAAATAGTGATAGTCTAGGCTTGAGCCCTATTCAGTAACAATACAGCTTGGACCTTAGCCCAATACAGTAATAATGTAGGGCCTTAGCCCAATACAATATCGGTACAATGCAATAATGCAACCCATCCCAATCTAGCCAACACACCACTCCGTACCACCAACACACCATGTAGGGATAAAATCGACCCACCCAGCCAACACACCAATATCACAGCAAAGCTGCCAGTAAAATAAACGGTATATAGCCATCAGTAGGTCCACAGTTGTCTTGGGCGACCAGTGCAACCTTATCAGTATGGTAGACTTCCTCCAAATATAACAATCCATCCCCATGCAATATGTCATGACATATCAAAGTCTGAAGAACGACTTGAAGGTGTTCATCATGCTCATCCTCAGTCCTCGAGTAAACCAGCATATCATTGATAGATACCACCACAAACTGATCCAGATAAAGTTGGAACACTCAACTCATTAAATCCATGAAAGCTATTGATGCATTAGTCAGTCCGAATGGCATCACTAGGAACTCGTAGTGACCATAAGGAGTCTTAAATGATGTGTTATGAACATCAACCTCCTTAACCCTTAATTGATGATATCTTGATCGGAGGTCAATCTTCGAGAAAATTGAAGCTCCTCGAAACTGGTCAAACAAATTATTTATCCTCGGTAGGGGGTACTTATTATTAATGGTCATCTTGTTCAGTATCGATAGTCGATGCACATCTACATTGATCCATCCTTCTTCTTTAGAAATAGTATCAGTGCTACCTACAAAGACATACTAGGGTAGATGAACCCACGATCCAATAACTCCTAAATTTGAGCCTTAAGCTCTGTAAGCTCCTTTGGTGCCATTTGGAAGGGGGTGATAGACACCACAGTTGTACCAGGAAGGAGCTCTATCCCAAACTCCACTTCACGATTCGGAGGTAAACCCGATAGCTCCTCAGGAAAGACATCTAAAACATCCTTTACCATTCTGATATCCTTAATTATAGAGTCTCCAAAATCTGAAACACTTACATAGGCCAAGACTGCCTCACATCCCTTACGAATCGACTTCTCCACCACCAGTGCAGAGATCACATTAGATAAGTAGTTTCGACGTTCTCCAATCATGACTACCTCCATATCCTCCTCGGTAATTTTTGCCTTCTCGACCAGGGTAGAAAGATCTCACTCCCTCTACGAGGCTATCAAAACTCTCAAATTATCTCTGAGGCCATCCTTAAAGTGGACACATCGCTCATACTCAGATGCCACCATACCTCGTACATAGCAGCTCAGTCTCATAAACACAGCCTCATACTCGGCCACTGATCGACCCCCTATGTAAGATTCAGAAAGTCCCTCCTACGTGCATTGACATAACTAGCTCCGACATATTTCCCTTGGAAGGCGGTCTTAAGAACTCCCAGGTCAGACGTTCAGGCTGAGTGCCCTCTTTAACAGTCAGCCACCACTGATAAGCGTCGTCCCGCAGCAACGAGACTACACCGTTTAATTTTTGCTTAGGGGTGCAATCTAGATCATCCATGATTCTCTCTGTGGCCTCAATCTAGTACTCAGCCACATTAGGGGCGACCCTAGTGACACCCCTAAAGAGCTCAGCTCCATTGGACCAGAGTCATTTTGTAACCGACCCTCAGCCCCTCAATCCAGTTTTTGGCTTAGCGACCCTCTCTAAAATCCTTAGCATAGAATACGACAATGCATTGTCCCCAGCCATGCAATCTTGAGACTTAGTCTCAGTAGCGGGTGACACTAGTGTCTCACTCGTATCCAAATTTGGCAGGTTTCCCAATGACGAGGACTCAACTCGAGCCCCTCTACGGCCTTTACCTTGGCCTCTAGTACCCTGTCCGCAGATACCTCGTGTGCTTATATCTAATCAAATTTATCTGGTATTATAAGTTTTATGAATCAGTTGCAATTCCATTATTTATTGACAAATGTTTTATGTAAAATAGTATTGCTTATTCAAAGTTCATTTTCGTAAATCGTAGTCTCACTATAGTTTCTAGTTTCTCTACAGTTTTCAATATACACTAACTAAATTGTTTTTAGTATAGTTTAATACCTATAGTAGTTTCAGAAAATACTATCCATAACAATTTTGGTTTAAAACAAATCACAGTTCAGAATACTTACAGGATTGGCGCCAGAGACACAGTGTACCGCTTACTCAGTAAAAACATTTCAAATCATTTGTAAATCAATCAATTTTTTTGAAAGCCCAATTTTTATAAAACCCATAATCCACAGCTGAGTTTTTCAACTTGGCTATGATACCACTAAATGTAACACCCCAAACTCGGCCCAGACATTATGGCTAGATCTAGCGATGTCACATGATAGGGTGTTTGAAAATCGTGTCGTCGTGTTAAAACCATTTCCATTTAATTCCTCATCTTAAAATCTTATTAGTTCCAAAATTCTGTTGCTCATTTAATCGATAGTTTCAAAACGTTATTCGTTTGTAGAAGCTTTTAAAACAGATTAAACAATCGTGCGTTTAGGAAAAATATTTGTTTCTTTTGAAAACTGAGGTTTCCTAGTAATCCATAAGGTAAAGATAATTGAAACCCAAAACCAAAGTCTAAAAGTCTAATTACAACCCAAAAACTTAGCCAATAAAAATAGAATAGAAATAAAACCAATTATCATAAATATGGGTTAAAAACCATGAAAGTCTAAAACTATGGTCACTGCCGAGTCCTCCGCTGCACTGATCCGTCTAGATCTGGGGATTACCTGTACACATTTAAACAAAAGGGGTGAGTTTACGAAAACTCAGTGTGTAATCCCACAGAAAACAAACAATAGCAAATCACAGTGCACAGTTAAAGCAGTCTTGGGCCTAAGCCCTTTTTCAGTATCAGTAACAGTTTTGGCCTTAGCCCATCTTAGTACAGTATCAAATATGCAGTAGGGCCTTAGCCTATCACAGTATCAGTAGTAGTCAAGCAGTATTCAGTAACAAAGTCCTACCCAACCAGCCTCTCCACACCATATCCGTCAAACCCTACACTCCATGTTAGGATCAAATCAACCCACCCATCCCTACGCTCCAGGTAGTACCGGAAGCGGCACAAAATAGTAATTTGTAGCTGAGCTACCAGTATGTTAGGATTAAGAGCCATTCAGTACACTTCCATCAAATATAATCAACCCAACCCTATGCAATGCAACATACAAGTCATGACATGCTATCTTAGGACATCAGTACATATAACCAGTTCTGTATACAAGCATACTTTCATCATGCTTAACACATATATAAATCAAACAGTCAGTTCGTACAATTAAGGGTTTAAGTGATGCATACCAACCCTACAGTAGGGGCCGCATGGTCCATTTTTAATGTAACCCATGCTAGCTAAATATTTATATATGTTTTTACTATTTACTTATATGTTCCTTCAAAGCTGTCTACTTGAGTCACTGTTACTAAATTATTTATATCTTAAGCTACAAAGTTCCAACTTAAGATCTGCTTGATATCTTTGAAACTAGACTTAAATACATTACCATAAAATTTTTAGAATTTTTTGGTTTAGCCAATAAGTACACTAAAATCTTAAAACTTACCCTTGTTCTACTGTTTGACAGTTCGACCTTTCTGTGCTAAAAATTAATTATCTCTTAGTAAAAAATTTGGATGATGTTTCCATTTGTTCCTATTGAAATTAGACTCGTTAATAATTTAAATATGTAAATTTTAACTCCTAATTATTTTTCTCCAATTTTTGCTGATTTTTCAAAATCAGAACAGGGGAACTCGAATTCACTTTGACCTTGTCTCGCAAAATTTATTATATCTCATGATTTACAATTCCATTACTTACACTGTTTCTTAAAAGAAAAACTAGACTAAATAATCTTTAATTCCATATTTTGTTCATTCTCTAATTCAATTTCCACAATATATGGTGAGCTTTCAAATTTAGCCTACTGTTGCTTTCCAAAACTATTTTAGTGCAGCAAGCAATTTTGGCTTTTTGTCGAATCCCATTTTCTGCGTTTCGGGTACACACCTAGTTTTGTTTGATGCTAAAATATTCCCCTAGTACTCCAAAGCCTATAATTGAACAAATAACACTAATTTAATCTCATATAATGTGATCTCAAATCGAACTCATATCGAAGTTTTAACCCATAAGCAACTAAACCTTACCTTTAACGATGAATAGTAATTCCCTCACAAACTAAGACTCTGATTGGTGATTACGAGCCCTTGAATCCTCCCCTAGTTGGCATAAACAAAACACTTCTGAAGAAAGTTAACAAACAGAGAAAAATCACTTATCTAAAACTTACCGAATGATCGCAGACAAACGTGGAGCGACACGAGGTAGAGTGGGAAAAGAAAAATCCAGAAGATGAAGGGTGAAAGAGAGCAGAAATTCTACAACAATGAAGCGAAAAATGGCAAGAGGGTGGAGGGATTTTGGGGAAAGTAAAAAAAAGATGAACAGAATATTTGATAACCACACCAATATTTCTCTCCATCAAACTCCCCACTAAATCCACTACTCAGATTTCTAGTCCATCCCAAACTCTCCACTTATCTCCTTCACACCAACACTCCACTTATCCACTAGACCAGCAGGCCCATTTTGTTAATTATTTGCCAACTTTTACTTAAAAGCCTACTGACCAAAATAGGGCTTATTCATAAAAATATCAAAATTTGCCCAAGTCCTGGCTTGAACTTGGGACCTCCCAAACACACCCAGAACACATAAAAACTAAAGCAGATAGATATTGTGTGTCGCACATTCACAATGCCCAAAATTAAAATTTTGGGGCATTACAGATAGTTGCACTAACACTTAACCAATAGAATGGTAACTCATTTATTTCCTAAAAATACACAAATAATGTAAAAAATTAAGGCATGAGCACTCTCTCTTGGTTCAGAAACCCGATTCTACGAACCCCTAATTTTTGAAATGTGACAAACTGACTATGGGTCCCAACCAATAATAACTTTGCTTCATAGGTTTAGTGGTAAGATTGTGATGTCTCATACCATGAGGTCCTTGGATAAAAAAGGTTACTAGGTATATAGCTGATGATAGAGTGCAACGACACATAATAAAATGTAGCGAATGTGATGGGAGAGTCTTCAGCGTCTCATTGGTAATATACAGATTAGTAAGAATCATCTAATGAAATATAAGTACAGTAAAATTAAAATTATAGGATAGATATTTATTTTAAAATATTATTTATCATGTATTCCCTATATTTAAAAAAACCTTAATTAAATTGATTCAAATAATTTATCTTATTCCAATTTGATTAAATTATATTTTATAAATAAAAAAATTAAATTAAATAGTTCTAGTGTAAAATCTAAAGGATACAACTCGAAATAATTTGAATTTTACAAATCCAAAGTTTTGCCCAAATACAATGTACAAGAAATAACCTTAAATTTTTTACTATACATGTTGGATACCTACCACTTTATTATAAAAAAATAATGAAAGCTACCTACCAATTTAAATAATGAATTTAGAATAATAATTAGCCAAGTTCTTTACTTCCTTAAAATGGATAAATAACAAACTAAATTAAAATATATATAAATTTCTTTTATATTCAGACTATAAATAATTTCAGAGTCCATTGTCAATAATCTAAAAAAATCACTTGGATATGACTTTAACTCAAATAGTTACCAAGTGTGAATTGAAGGAATCTAACATGGAGTCAAATGCCACAATCTCAGCATGCTTGGAAAATGACAATCCTCTAGGTGATTCTTCATCCCAATCTTCATTTTCTTCTTTAATTTTTGTTTACCTTGAAGAATCTTCTGTTTAGATTTTTGGGGTTCAACCTGTATAAACAACGTGATATTAAAGGTGTAGAAGAACGAACACAAATATTTAATTTGGAAAACCATCAAAGAGGTAAAAACCACGGGCAAAGGAGGCTTCGATTTTCGACTAAATTGTTAAACCAGTAAGAGTAAAGTATGGAGAAAATACTCTCCATATTTACAGCAAAGCTCTCACATAAACTAATATGCGGCTACATCTTGTTGCCCCTAAAGAAAGGCCTTTTTTATTGATATGGATACAAGACCCCTTTAAATAGGCATATTAGAGTTCTCATCATAGTAAAATATCCCTGAAATAATCATAGTTTAACTGGAAAAAAATAGCAGAATTTAATTGGGAGAAGAATACAAGGCACAACGCACATACAAGGTAAATAAAATTAAAAAAATGAAGGTTGAGATGAAGTATCACTTGGAGGACTACCACTTTCCAAGCATGCAGAGATGGTGGCCTTTGACTTCTTGTCAGATTCCTTCAATTCACTCACTGTAACTATTTGAGTTAAGGCGTTATTGAAGTGATTTTTAAGACTATTGAAAATGGACTCTGAAATTTTTATCATAATAATAGAAAAGCAATTTATATATATTTTTAGTTCAATTGGTTTTTATCCATTTTGGGAATGTGAGGAACATGATTAAATTCTAGTCAAAATTCATTATTTAAATATTAGAAATATAAGTTATCTTAAAAGATTAAAAAAATCCAAAAGTGGTTGGTAGCTTTTGTTATTTTTTGAATAATAAAGTGGTAGGTATCTAACATGCATAGGAAAATAATTAAATGTTGTTGATTTTTTTGGAAGTCTTACCTAGGTTTTGCTATTTTTTGTTGTCATAATTGGATGTTAAATATGGCAATCTATACATAGATTTAGGTTATTTCTTGTACATAGTATTTAGGAAAAACTTTGGATTTGTGAAATATAAATTATTTCGAGTTATATTAGTTAGATTTTACACTAGAGCTATTCAATTTAGCATGGGCGGCACAAAATGTGGTGAAGGAGAAAAAAAATAACAAAAATTGACAATTTGCAAGAGAGGGAAACCAAACTTGGGTTTTTAAGCAAATTGGGAGAAAAAAATAACAAAAATTGACAATTTGCAAGAGACGGAAACCAAACTTGGGTTTTTAAGCAAATTGCACTCTTTCCTTGTTTGCAATAAGCCAATAACTCATACTTTGTTTCCAATAAGCCAATAACTCATACTTGACATAACCTTAAAATATTTATTTTAAAAACAAGGCATGTGACATACTACGGCTTGATACAAACTTTGTAAAATAATAAAAATAGTGTGAGGGAAGGGATTTGAGCTTGGGTTTCAATGATAGTTCCACTAACACTTAACCAATAGACCAATAACTCATTTTTTTGTTAAAAATGAACAGACAATGTCAAAAATTAGGGCATGACCACTCTCTCTCGATTCAAAAACCTGATTCTACTAACCCTCAATTTTTGGGATGTCACAAGCTGACTCTGGGTCCAAAACAATATCAACTTCACTTCATAGGTTAAGTGGTAAGGTTGTGGCGACTCCTACCATGAGGTGATTGATTAGATTGAAAAGGCTACTACGTATATAGTTGGTTATAGAGTGCAATGACACATAATAGAATGTAGTGAATCTGAAGAGAGAGTGTTTAGCCTATCATTGGTAATATACAAACTAGCAAGAATTGTCTGATGAAATATAAGTACAGAAAAATTTTCATTACATGATAGATATTTATTTTAAAACATTACTTATCATATATTCTCTTTATTTTTTTTTTAAAAAATTCTTAATGAATTGATTCAAATAATTTAACATATTCCAATTTGAATATATTATATTTTAAAAATAAAAAAAATTAAACCAAATTTCTCTACTGTAAAATCTAAATGATAGAACTCAAAATAATTTAAATTTGACAAATCCAAAGTTTTGCCCAAATACAGTGTACAAGAAATAACCTAAATCTTTGATAGATGCTGTACCACACAGAATTTTGGGCCTAGAAGAAATAGGTTTTGAACAAGGGATCAGTTAGGAGACTACACATAAATATTTATTTGTGCAAGGAAGTGACATAAATAATGTCTGCTTCAGTGGTTAAGTGATTTAGGAGTGTTTGCAAGTGTCTGAGAAGTTTGGGGTTCAAGCCTTGGCTTATGCAAAATATTTATTTTAAGTGAATAAAATCCTTGGATCTAGATAGTAGGTTCTTAAATTATTGTGGTTAAAATATGATACAAAGGAGTTGTTGGTCTAGTGGTAAGGGGCGTGTGGAGTGTAAATGGAGTCTAAAGTTTGAGTGGTGACGCATCAAAAAATGAGTATTTATTTTGCTGCCTAATTCGTGTCGGTGATAGAGTTGGATTGAAATAATGCTAAATGGAGTTTGAATTGGTCATAGAGAGATTTGACAAGAGAATATTGGGATTTGGGGAGGTTTTTGTTGTGGAAAGATATATATCATCTCATTTGTTCCTTGTTCTCAATGGGATATTGGCGAGATTTTCAAGGTTTTCGTAGCTTTCTCCAACCTGCATTGCTTCCATTCCTAACTGGTGGTGGTCGAGGTTGATTGGCACATTGTCTAGGAACCAAGGGTGCGATGATCATTGATTTTCAAAATAAGAGTGTTCGGAACTAAAAGAATCTGCAAATCGCATCAGGTGTGTGTAACCACCCCACTATAACTGTAAAATGGAAAAAGCTTAAAAGCCAAAATACGGCGTTGAGACCACACGAGTGCAGGATCGCTCGTGTGGAAAGCCAAAGCTACGAATCATGGGCAGTAAACTGTAGAGGCCTCCATGAGCATTTCCATGGGCTTAGGTCGTAATGGGCCATGTTGGGCCAAAATGGGCCATGTGGGCTCAATGGGCCCCACACGGATGAAATCCACAATTTGTGGCAAATACTGGATTGGGCTATGTAGATCTCATAGCTGTGGCGAAATCTAGGCTGAACGGGCCACACTAGCATGTGGGCCCACTTAGGCTGAGTAATGGGCTTTGAGCCCATTTACACTGTTGTAATCGAAATACCCCATAGGGTAGAATGATCGAAATACCACCATAGGATAGAATAATTGAAATACCCCCATAGGTTAAAATGACCGAAACACCACCATAGGGTAAAATGACCGAAACACCACCATAGGGTAAAATGACCAAAATAGCCCCATAGGATAGAATGACCGAAATACCCCATAGGGTAAAATGATCGAAATACCCCCATAGGGTAACATGATCGAAATACCCCCATCGGGTAAAATGACTGATATGGCCTTATGTTATGTATGACTATGATTGAGTATGACATTCTGCATACACGTATGATTTATGACATGACATATTGCATGAGGTTGGGATACTATTATGGAAGAAGTATACTGTTACTGGCAGCTTTGCTGCGATACTGTTACTGCTAGCTTAGCTACGATACTATTATTGGCAGCTTTGCTATGATATTGGTGTGTTGGCTTGGTATGTCGATTTTATCCCCACATGGTGTGTTGGTGGTACGGAGAGGTGTGTTAACTAAGTTCGAATGGGTTGCATTATTGCACTGTACTGATATTGTACTGCACTAAGGCCCATACTATTACTGTATCGGGCTAAGGCCCACACTGTACTGTTTCTGAAAAGGGCTCTAACCCAGACTATTACTGCATGTTGTATGGTGACTGTTTGGTGGGGGATTACACACCGAGTTTCGTAAACTCACCCTTTATTTTTTACTGTACAAGTAATCCTCAGCCATAGGCGGTTTGGTACTGCGAGGGACTTGGAGGTGGCCACACAACTGCAGCTAATCTACATTGCTTTCAAATAAATTTAAAGTTTATGTTGGGTTTTGTTTTTGTAAAAGGCCTTTTATGTTTGTTTAAAATTTTTAATTGGGCTTTTGCTTACTTATTTTAAACTACTAGTTTAGTAGAAGACGAATTTTCAAAATAATAACTATTTACAAAGCTATGAAACTTAAACATTAGAGTTTTCAAAAGCTTCCACGATTTAAGACCAACCTTTTATAACAATAGCTGATAACAAGGCACACTTTTTGACTAGATGTTTGTTAAACACTAACAAAGAGGTTTTTAAATTTGGAAACAAATTTTACCAACGAGTTCGTTTTTGAAAGACACTTCAATGTGACACGTCAGATTCGACCATAACGTCTAGGCCGGGCCTAGGGTGTTACAGATGCCCACATTTACCATCCAATTATTACAACAAAAAATTGCAAAAACCTAGGTCAGACTTCTAAATAAATCAACAACCTTAAATTCTTTTCCTATGCATGTGAGATACGTACCACTTTATTATAAAAATATTAATAAAAGCTACCTACCACTTTTGGATTTTTTTTACTCTTTTAAGACAACCCATATTTCCAATATTTAAATAATAAATTTAGAATACTAATTATCCAAGTTCTTCACTTCCTTAAAATGGATAAAAAAACCAAGTAAATTAAAAAATATATAAAAATTGCTTTTATATTCTAATGATAAATAATTTCAAAGTCCATTGTCAATAGTCTAAAATATCACTTGGATGTCATTTTAACTCAAATAGTTACGAGTTGTGAATTAAAGGAATCTTACAATCCTCGAGGTGATTCTTTATCTCAATCTTCATTTTCTTCTTCCTTTTTTGTTTACCATGTAAAATCCTCTACTTAGATTGTTGGGGTTCGACCCGTATAAACAATGAGATAATAAATGTGGAGAACAACTGATGCAGTCATAAGCCAACTAAAAATTCGACAAAGGCAAGTGCATCTATCAACTAATAGTATAGCTATGGTGAGCATAGATATCGTTCCCACTAAGTCTAAAAGTCCTAGTAATTACTGTTTTTCTATTATTTAACCAACAAATTGAAGTGATTGATTAAAACTAAAATTAACAAAATTAATTAACTAAAGAACTCGACAAAGAATAAATCAGGAAAGCAAACGATTAACAACCATGAAGCGAAGCAACACCTAAGAAAGAATCCACCTAGATCTCATATGTCATTATCAATCTGAATTAAACAATTTCTTCACTTATTATCTTGATCCATTGAAATCCCTAAATTATGCTAATAGCTCTTTCGAGAGTTAGAGCAACTGATTCTAGGTTAATTAATTAAAATTTTCTTTCTAATTTAAACCCCTATTATCATATTAACTTGATCTATGGATCCCCCTATTAGATTTGAGTCTAATTCGATAGATTTATGTCATCCTATTTCTAGGATTGCATGTAACTCCACTCAATTATGCTAGATCTACTGTTAAATAGGGTCTATTTCTTGTCATAATTAAGCACAGCAAACATGGATTAATAATCTAGAAATATTAAACCAAGAATTAAGCACACATAATTGAGAATAAGATCCAAGTATTTATTGCGTAAAATAGAAATCAAAAGACAAAATTTATCATAAGGTTCATCTCCCCTAGGTATTTAGAAAGTTAGCTCATAATTGCAAATAAAGACATCCCAAAGACAGTACAACCACAAGAAATAAAGAAACTAATAAATAACTTCAAAGAAATCAAAAGAAGATCTTCAATCTTGATGGAAATTTGCTCCGGAGTCGGCTCCATTAGTGTTTTTCGAGTTGTTTTTTTCAATATTCTCTGACAGCTTACTCCATTCATATTATATTTGGTATATATAGGTTTTAGAATGCTTGAAAAACCTAAAAATTACATTTTTCATGTTTTCGGAGTGTAGTTCGCAAAATCCACACGGTCTGGCATATGATCGTGTGATAGCCCATGTGGCTCATACGGTTGTGTGTCCAACTCGTGTGGACTGGTTTAGCCCGTGTGGCTCTAATTTTTTGATTTCCACTTCTTTTGTCCCAAATGCTCTCTTAAGTATAGAAAAATTAATTTAAAGGATTACGAGCATAAAATTCACCATTGTAAATCAAATAATCATCCAAAAACGTATTAAGAATGAGGCTAAAACATGTTAACTATGGAATTTATCAAATATCCCAACACTTAAGTGTTTCCTTATCCTCAAGCAAAATCCTCAACCCACATTGAAGTTAACTTTCTTTATAACATTTTGAAAATCGAGGGTTAGAAGAATCAAGTTTGGGAATCGAGAGAGAGTGGTCATACTTTAATTTTTAAGATTATCTATGCATTTTTAGGCAATAAATGAGATATTGGTTTCTTGGTTAAGTGTTAGTGAAACATTCCTTGAAACCTGATACGAACCGGCCCAGGTTAATCAAATCGTTTCACGTAGATGCCCGACCATCGGCGAGGAGCATCGTACCAAAGGGATGGTTTGTTTGTAATCAGCTAAAAATATGAAGTAAAGTGATGGATATAGGTTCACAAAAGCGTAAGTAGGATATGGATAGGTTCGACAACAAGGAGATTGAAAAAGATGGCTAATTTGTTTGGCTCAGTTTAAGGATAAAATAATAAAGATAAAATATAGGATATTAGGTAGGGATGGATAAGTGAGCTTAAACACCATAAACGATTCAACACTAAAGAGTGTCACCCCGATTTCTATTTGGTTCAAGGTGGGATTACGGAATTGTAGAAGGGTTGAACGCCACACCAAAATAAGGTGATAAGTTTGAAAGAGAACGATTGACACCACTAGCACAGTAGATAAGTAAGATCGAAAATCGTACAAATTTAGAGAGGAAAAAACTCACTCTTTTAACAAAGTTCATTCACAAATGATCAAAAGTCAAAATGTCCTTTTACAATGAAATTAATCAGCTATTTATAGCCAAAGCTTTAAGCTAGCCGAATAGTCATTAGAGAACATGAATGGTCAATTCGGTTCAG